>JAASFN010000618.1:0-16384 GCA_023333795.1 Globisporangium rhizosaccharum | reverse complement strand
GTGCTCTGCAAGCTCAGTAAAGTTGAAGCGCTCTGGCGCTACTACCTCCACGACTACGACTTTGACGCCGCGTGCAAGGTCTGAGTGCATTAGAGAGTAGACATAGGAGTGTGTGAGAACTCGCGCGAGTGAAGAATGCTCCGGAGTAGTGGTCACGAAGTCAATCATGTTGATCCTACAACCCGAGGAGTTGAGCGTACTGGACATCCTTTGCTTGTCAGGGTCGCGTGCTACGAGCCAGCACGTCTTGGCCGAGCCGATATCGACCTTGAATCTTAGCAGGAGGCTCGGAGAGACGTCGAGGCAAGACGCACCCGTGAAGCAACTTGACGTGTCGAATCTCTAGCGCTGGACGAGAGATCACTGAGCGACAGATCACTGAGCGACAGATCACCGTTCAATGGGGACTCTCACCAACTTGGATCTTTGACTGAACGAACGCGTTGCGTACTTGAGAAAGATCACCATCCACAGTGCTAGTCGTTGCGACTGGTCAAGTCTTCCAGTGTATGGTATGCCGCGACCAGTCAGTCTGTCGTGGCTCTCGGAATCGACGGTCTCCGTTTGCCGCTATCCGACGCTATCGTGGTCAACGAGGCGAAGCGTCTCGCACGAGCAATGACCACCGCGCATCTGCATCGTATGGTGGAGACGTCTCCTTGACAGTCGCTTTGACTGAAGAGTCGCCGCCACGGAGATGCCTAAGAGGCTCCTAAGAGGTTCGCAGGAGGCAAGTCAAGTGAAACACCGCCATCAGCACCACTGCTATTGCAGACACACTCTTGGTGCTTGCACGCACGCACTGCCAACAACGCACGCCAAGCGAGCTCTCACACTTCATCTTTCGCTTTACGCACCAAGTCAAGTAACAACGCAACGATGCTCAGCTGCCTGAAGCTCTTCGCGCTCGTCTCGGTGCTCGTCACCCTCGCGTTGACTGGCGCTGTCGATGCGAAGCAGGAGGACTTTGACATGCGCTCGGCGTTCGCGACCAAGACGTCGTACAATGTCCAGGACGCACCCGAGTCGAGCGCTTCGAACAAGTACACGCTGCTGCAGACGCAATACGTCATTCGCCACGGCACGCGGTACGTCACTCATTCGAGATCTTGGCGTATGTCGAGTCGTGTCAAGACATGATCGAACTAACCACTGTCTCTCGCTGTACGCCTCTGCTCGCCAGCTTCCCCACGGCAAGCAACACGGTAGAGCTCACCAGCTTCCTTGCTCGTCTCCAGACCGAGTTTCGCGACTACGTCCCGTCGTGGATCGCGACGTACTCGCTGCCGTACAACCTCACGGTCGAAGGACAACTCGCACCAGCCGGTGTGACTGAGCTCTACGGAATCGGGAAGCGCGCACGCGAACACGCGACGGAGCTCCCAGCAGCGTTCTCGGCCGACAAGTATGTGCTGCAGCACACGTTCAAGTCACGCACCAAGGCGAGCGCAAAGGCGTACGTTTGCTTGGATCTCCTTGTTGTAGTGGCTGCTGGAGTGTGCGATTGAGTAGAGCGGAAGCTGACTCTGTACGTCGTTGCTGCTGTCGTGACGCCTGGCAGGTTTGCGAGTGCGTTCTTCTCGAACCCACAGGACGTCAAGTACATTGAGTACACAAAGAAGAAGGTACGAGCGCATGAGCATAGCTGTCTGCTGTTGCCTGATTGCATGACTGACATACGATCTGCCTTGTCGCCATTGCTGCTATCGCTACCATCGGCTGGATTGCAACTTGTCTACTAGGACCCGCTGCTCCGCTTCTTCGACGAGTGTCCTCGCTACGCGCGCGACGTGAAGGAGAACCCGGCCACGCTGGCGCAGCTCGACATCTTCAAAGACTCCAAGCTCATGCTCAAGAACGTCGAGACGCTCAAGGAGGCGCTCAACCTGCCAGCAGACGCTGCAATCACCTCCAAGGACGTTGAGGCGGCGTACTCGGCATGCAGGTGCGTTCAGCGCTGCCATGTGTGTGTCTGTTTGTGTAGGATGGTGGAGCACATGATCACACACTCTGTGCTGTTTGGCTAACACCATTGTCGTCGCTGCATCGCTGTGCTTGCTGCAGCTTTGATCTTGCGCTGTACGACACCGAGAGCCTCTGGTGCACACTGCTCACGGAGGACCTCATCCGCAGCATCGAGTACGCGGAAGACATGGAAGCGTTCTACGAAGAGAGCTCTGGGAACAAGATCAACTACGAGATCGCGTCCGTGCTGCTCAAGGACATTGTCAACACCATGGCAGGCTTCATCAACAGCCAGTCGAGCATGGTCGGGAACTTCCGCTTTGCGCACGGCGAGACGACGCTGCCGCTCATGACACTGCTTGGGTACGCAGACTCGACGCCGCTGCTCGGCGATGTCTCGATGAAAGACATCCAGAAGCACAAATTCCGTACGTCGGAGCTCGCGAAGTTTGCCGCAAACGTCGAGTTCCGTCTGCTCAAGAAGAACTCGAACGACAAGTATTACGTGCAGATCCTCGTGAACGAAGAGGTGAGCAAGATCCCAGGCTGTGGCGCGGTCTACTGCGAGCTCAGCAAGGTGCTCAAGATGTGGAGCTACTACCTCAATGACTACGACCAAGCCGCGGACTGCAAGATCTAAGTGCAGTGCTGGACTCGTTAGAGGTTGATGCTGAACAACACGAGAGAAGAGAGCAAGAGAGTAGAGACCAGAGACAAGAGTGAGAGCTTGATCAACTACCCTCGCAACATGAACATGCTCGCAGAAGTTGTTGTCTTGTTGCCAAAGGTGTTGAGAATGGCGTCGTCCTTAATCCACTTTGAGGTTGAACGCGTGCGTGAACTGCAGCGCAACGAACTCGATTCGTTGTACGAGATCGATAGGGACGTCACACAGGCAAGAGAGAGAGAGAGAGAGAGGAGAGCAGTCGGTAGACGCCGCAGTGGGGTGCACGTCGTAGTGAGATGCCCTCGCTTGATGCACCTTGTGCCAACTTGTGCAAAAAGAAGTCCATTTTCTCAATACTACACGCCAGTCTCCATACTAAACGCAAGTCCACATACAAATTACAAGATAAGAGGCATTTGTGTGGCCACAGGATTTCTTGACCGAACAAACGAAGCGCTCGAGCAAGCAAGGCGAGCGAGCAAGGGAAGCACACACAAGTGGCGCGACGACGATGAGCAGCCGCGTGTGGGACGGCCACGCCGAGCTGCGCGAAGCGCTGCAGGGCCTCGCGTGTGCGAAAGGCACGTCTGCTACGCGCATCAAGACGGTCGTGAACGCTGCATTCAAATACGTCAAGGTGAGGAGCAAAACGTACTCGGTTTGGATCGCACGCACACCGCAGCTCTGGCGGTTGGAGCGTTTAGGATGTGCATGAGTGTGTGCATCGTGGCAATGGAAATGGTGATGGAGGTGGCTAAGATACTCGTCTGTATCGTACGTCGACAGGACTACAAACGCGTCGTGCATGACGTCGAGATGTTTCTGTGGAAAGCCGACGTGGAGCACCGACTCGCAGGTGCCCTCTTGCTTCTCTCTCTCTCTCTCTCTCTCTCTCTCCGTGTCTGTCATGTATTCATACACATGCATGTCTGCTGCTGCTTATTGTGTGTGGGACTCATTGCTGTGGCGGTTGCTCGCTCTTGCTGGCACATAGGACTCTACGCGGTCGATGCGATCATTCGACAGGTACCCAGGGATTTGTCCAGCACTAGCACCACCTCACGACCCCTGCTGACCACTCTGTGCTGCTTGCTCTCGCTCACCAGTCGCAGCTCAAGTACGGCGCAAAGGACCAGTTCACGAAGCGCTTTGCGCTCCACCTCACGAACACGATCACTGCTGTCAAGAGTATCCCAGCGGACGCTCAGGTCCGTTTGCTCTTGCATCTGTGCTTCTGTTCATGGGCATGACCCTGACTCTGTCACTTTCTCTCTCTTGTTGAATGGATGTGCATAGCAACACGTGCGCCACGTCGTGCACGAGTGGCAATCGCGCGGGTTCTACTCAGTGCAGCAGATCCAAGACGCTGGCGGCGAGCGCTACGCCCTCACGAGCAGCAGCAGTACCAAGCACACTGCCCATGTAATGCCTCTCCTAGACTGTACAATGTCGCTTTGTGGCGTATCTGCCTGTGTATCTATGTGTCTGTGTCTATGGGTCTGCGTATGTATCACGGCAGCTGTGCTCATCTGTTTCGCCTGTGTCCTTTGCTCTGTCCTCTCGCCACTTTGGGCCTCGATACGACCAATCACCTCATGCCTCTCGATCCGTGACACTAGGACGAGCCTCAGCGCGAAGAGGCGACACCGAAAGCGTCGAGTGGCAAGCTCGCGTCGCTGCTGTCAATCATCAAGAAGCAGAAAGAGCGCAAGGACCAGGAGCAAGAAGCAGCAGCGACAGCAGCAGCTCCACCGTCGATCTTGGGCGACAGACACCACGCGCAGCGGTTGGCGCCGTCGTTGCTCGGCTCGCCGCCTCGCGCTGCGCGGATTGCACCGACCGGACTCTTGTCGCCTCGGTCACAGCAGCAGCAGCAACGGCCAATGGCAATGGACTCGGACTACCAGCGCCATCGCACGAGTCAGGACATGTACGAGAGTGACGGCCGGAAGCGCAGTGTGAGTGATGCGCTGCTACCACCACCGCCAGCGTCTGCTGCGATTGGAGGACGGAGTCATCGCGAGCACGACAGCGCCGACTGGCAAGACGACCGCAACGTGAAGAAGCCGCGCGGATCGCGCTGGGGGCCACCAAAGCCAGTGGAGACGACTGCAGGTGGCGACGCCGACTATCGGCCGTCTCCAGTCAGCACAATGCCGCCAAGACGCGAAGAGCAGCTTCCACTGCAGTACCAAAGCAATGGTGGTAGTGGTAATGGTGGTGGTGTCTCGATGCCGCCAAGTGGACAGTACGCACCACCGATGCGCGCTGATGCATGGCAGCAGCAACAGCAAGGAGTGTCTGATCCAATGCGCCAACCATCGCCTGGAACACGCAGTGATTATGGTGGGAGTGCTGCTGCTGAGTGCGAGCCGTTCCAAGATGCGAAGCGATTTGGTCAAGCGCCACCTCATGCGTTTGGTCCTCCAAGCAACAGCAGCCGACTGGACGACGCGCGAGCGATGATGGAGTCACCGCATCATGGCGATCACAGCAGTGGTGGCGGTCCTCCAGGTGACCGGATGAACTCGAGCTCGTCGCGCGAGATATGCCGCAAGTTTATCGCGGGTCGATGCCCTTACGGAGCCAACTGCTGGTATGGACACCAACGCTTGGCTGTACTAATCAGCACGTGCCATGTGACAGATGCCAGTCTGTTTCCCTCTGTGAGTGCATGTGTGGTGGTGAACTCATGCGACTGTTGCTTGTGTGTGTCTGCCTGTTCGCCTTGACGTGATGCCTCTGTAGGTATGCGCATGACCCGCACAGTGCGAGCGACTCGCGTGCACGTACCGAGATGTACGAGTCAAGACGCAAGACTGTGCTCTGTGCAAACTTCCCGCGAGGCAACTGCCGCTATGGCGACCGCTGCAAGTACGAAGAACTTTGTGTGTGGTGGCTTGGCGCATGGCATACTGTTCACTCGTTTGTGACTATGTGAGGGCTCACGCATGCGTTGCAACCTTCTCGCTCGCTCTGTCATGTGGCTTTGGTCGACAGCTTTGCACATGGTGAGCAGGATCTGGACCGATCAGCCGTCTCGCGCCTTCGCAGCTCCAGCAGCAGCAGTGGCGGTGGTGCTGGCGACCATGCCATGTCGCCGACCATGAGCCATGCGCATGCGTTTGACCATCGACACGCAGCGGCGGCAGCACCACTGGCGGCGCCTCCGACAGCAGCGGCAATGGCGCAGCTCAATAGACCAAATGGAACTGCCACGACGTCCTCCCCTCACCACCACCATGCTGTGTATAATGAAGTACAAGGTGACCGTGGCAAATCTGGCGCTTCTTCACTATCCCACCACCACGCACCGCCTAACGCGCCACCGATCGCTACTGGTGGTGCTACTGGTGGTGCCGCTGGAGGCGCGACGCCGTTCCAGTCCGTGCCGTTCCAGCACCATCCACCGAGCGCCAGCAATCCGCAAGACACGATGACGGCAGTATCAGGAAGTGTTGAAGCACAAGGAAGAGGACCGCCGCCACCGCCGTCTTTGCAAGCAGGACCTGCTAAAGATACCTTTGCACCAAGTGGAGGACTCCCGCCAGGGATGCCGCCTCCGCCACTCGGCACCTTTCCTCCGCGAGGAGGATTCGCAGGCATGCCGCCGCGACCGCCGCCGCCTGGCATGATGATGGGACCACCACGACCGCTGCCACTTGGTACGATGGGACCACCGCCACCGCCGCTGCACGCAGTGCCGAGCTTTGTGCCGCCAATGGCGCACCAACGACCTCCAGCGAGACCTCCAGTGTCGACGACACCGAAAGTCGAGAGTCGGCCAGGTCCGAGCAGTGTCGACCCAGTGGACGAAGACGACGAACCCGAGAGCGCGGCTCCTGAGTTCACTCTGCAGTACGACGACGAAGACTAAGACTAAGACTCACGTAGGTGTAGTAGTGGTCATGGCGCAAACAAAGAGGCAAGCGCGTGAGTCGTCAATCAAGAGATAGCCATGCAAAGTTAGCGAGTGAGTGCGCAAACTGCGGAGCAGTGCTGTGCCTCGAGTTGAGACGAATAGGAGTATGGACAATGTGAACTGCATGTCTCGTTTGAGAACAGATCTGCTTGGTGTCTTGGTGCCCAGAGGTTGACAAACAAGGACGCATTGGTCGCTTCTGAGCCAGCATGAGCCGCGCTGCCTCCATTGCTGCGTCGACCAAGTGTCTGCGCTCCATCTTGCCGTCGCGAGCTGTGTCGAGTACGGTATTCCATTTTGCAAGCTACTGCGTCTGAAACGGTAGATCGAGCGTCGACGTCAACAATGAGACTCATTTTGGCTTGGATTTGCTCGTGCGTAAGACGTTTTGCCGCCGCCCTAGTGATAAATATAAGTGTGTGAAATTTCACGTTTGCATTCGTGAACTTTTATTTCACTACCAGCACTCTCTAATGTCTCGCACGCATATAATTTCGAGCCAAAACGAGTCTCACAAATGACGTGCAGTCAGTCCTTTGTCCCTCAACTTCACACACGTTAGTCCTCAGTCCTTTACGTTCACACAAGCTCTCGTCGACGTACTGGCCAATCCATTTAGCACTTAACGCACGGTCTTTTGTCCATACTTATAAAAGTATATACTTGGGCACATTGCCCGAGATCCATGCAATGTTGGCGACCATCAAAGAGCTGTGAAGCGCAAGACACGTCTCTAACATCTAACATCTAACCAACCTCACAGTAATCCACCTCCAGTTATTATGATGTGTACTAGCAGCTACATATCTTAGCGCTGTGTTTTGCACGTTTTGCTCGGGTGCAGGCCGACGACAACCAATCAGGCAGTATAAAGCCCCATTACGGTCGTGTCTCTGACGAGTCACCAGAAAAACTGCCGTTGACTCATTTCGAAAGTGAGTAAACGAAGAAGATTCTGGCGACTCCTGTTCACATTCTTGCACCTCGATGGCCACGATGACTGGAGTCTCGAGCATCTCGACAGTTACTGTGTCTTTGGAGTATGCGGTGTCCATCAACGAACGACAGAGTCGAACCCGTGAGCGCGCCTCGTACCAGAACATACGTGTGTCCGCGGCATTACTACTTTGAATTCAAGTCGTCATACACTGCGGCGCTGAGCTTGATCTTGGTGTTGTTGACGAAGCAGTCTTCGCAAAGTCGCCTTCACTCTCAACGGTCGCGCATGTACATACACGAATTGCATTTGGCGACTTTATCTTGTTCAGAGAGGTGTCAAGCTCGACTGACCACGCCTGAAGTGTTAGAATTATCACAATCATTTTCACTCAAAGTGACTACTCATTTGCCTTCGTAATGCAGACACCATCTCTTCAGCACTCCAAACGGATCAACTTGCTCAAGCACCATGGCGCGGGCGAACTCACCGTTTGCGCCATGCTCAACAAGATGGCAGAAGCGACTTGACGTGCCCATGACATTTCCTTCAATCTTGACAATCGGTCAGTCAAGGCGAAGAACGTCGGTGGGTTGATGGTTCACTGTTTGTGCATCGACTCAAGGTGCAAGTGGGCGATGAAGGTGATTCGCGGTTCAAGATTTGGTCGAGTGCGGTTCAGCGCCGGTTGTTTACAACGTCACATGCACCTCTGTGCACATCTCTTGCCACGACCGAGCGCCAATTGACTCTCCTTGACACGATTGTCGCCGATGCGAAGGCAGATTAGGATATCTTGCTTAAGACCATCGCAAGTATCGTCCAGCAATGTGACTGTGTGGTTCTCAGCTTGCAGCGCAGCTCAGTAATTGAGCCAAAACTAGAGCTCTCAAACGCGGAGAGGGCGACGGAGCAAGCACTTCCTAGCTCGTCACACTTTCACATCGCTCTTCTACCCAAGCACGTTCGCCGTCTGAGCACCGGAATGATCATAAGTTTCGATATCAACATGCCAGGACGGCTCGTGCGAACGTGTGCCGCGGTGGGTGCCACCATACAACAATATGACTTCAAGAGCGTCGTGCTAACCCTGAACCGCCTTGACGGCAACACATATGCATGCGTTTTGCGTGGTTACCATGGAGAACGAAGCAAACATCATGTAGGGGTTTCGCTTGTTCAACACGAGCGGTCTCGGCTTCGACCAACACCCAGTGTTTTGCGACCGCGATCACGTGATCAGTGCCTCAGCTCAGCGAAGCGGTTTGTCCAAGTCGACATCACATTCAACATCAAGTACTGCACTGCACCGTGCACATTCTGCGCAACTTGAATGCGCATCTCTTGCTTCGTGGTCAGTCATTCGAAGGTGTCATCTGTCGAATTCAAGTGACTGAGTCGAAGCGTAAGTCCGGAGAGGCGATGGAGCGACCGCCGAAGACTACAGTGCCATTGTGTCGGGTACGTGTGATATCCATTGATCCTGGAGTATGGATGAATATGATCACTATTTCGACAAGCAAGTGGTTGACTGGAGTTCATTATTATTCTAGCAGCCAATAGAATCGCGTAGATTGTTTTTGTCGAATCATCGTCGAGAATTGTCTGTATTCTGACCAATCTGTGCGAGAATGGTTAGGGCTTAGTTTCCGACACTGATGCCGACATATTTTTTTGTCGGAACCAATTCGAAAATATGAGTGTGTGGCATACAAATGTCAAGTACATAGCATATTTGTAGAATATTTGGACAGGTTCGGACAAGTCCCTGTCTTAAGCAATGTGTTGTCAATGCGTTGTCAAAGTGTCAAAGACGAATGCGAGCAGACGCGGGCTGATACAACGAACAAGCATCGCAAGAAAGCAGCAGCATTCCTCATTCGTATATCGCAGCGATGAGTCTCCAAGCCCTCGTCCTCGCCAACTCCAAGGCCGCAATGACCACTGCGGTCAATGTGTTCAAGCGCTTCCTCAGCTCGGAGGGTGTGTCGCTAGACCGACTGGCGCTTGCGCTTGCGAGTGACCGCGGCAGCGCTTCGCTCATCGCCGGCATGGACAAGTTCGCGATGCACCTCGCTTTTCAGTGCGTTCCCAAGGGCGACTTTCTCTCGAGGAACTCGGCGCTCTCGTACTACCGCCAGGTGAAGAAGTGGCTGCTCAACGAGTACAAGCACCACAAACAAGCTGCAGACGACAAGCTGCTCGAGATGGCGAGGACACTCGAGCGCCACTGCATGTCAAGGGAGAAGGGAGCGATGGTCAACAAAGCACCGACATGCACGAAGAACGATTTGCGTCTGTTGATGTGCCATCTTTACACTACAGCGACAAGCTCTACTGACTACGAAGATGCAGCGCTTGTGTGCCTGATGTGGCACCTCTCTGGCCGCGCATCGGACCTGTCGCTCGTCGCCAAGACCGGGCTCTCGATGAGCGCAAGCAACACGCACTTCCTCCGACTGGTGCGCGTGAAGACAGCGGAGGAGCAGGGACACTCACTCATCCCCGACCGCGAGTGCTTCCTGACTTACCCGGTCTTCGCCATCGCCACAGCGCTGCTAATGCAACAAGCCCCTTGCGCTTCTCTGCTGTCCCAACTACCATTGGCTTCAGCGCAGGTTGACCACGACGCGGTAGCCGGCAGCCTAACTGCGACCAAAACGATGTCAAATTATTAAATAATAGAATATATTAATTAATTTTATCTACGTTATATATCAATGTCAATAATGTCGAATAGTGTATGTCAAAATAGACAAATGTTGAAACAAAATTATGAAATATCTTTCTATACAAAAATTAAATACATTTTGTCGAACCCTTCAAATCTGCTCAAAAAAAGTCAAATAAGCTTTTCAAACCCTTTCAAATTCGTTTTGACTAACATTTTTGCTCCGACGACCAACAAATGATTCCAACTCTTTTCTTTCACTATCGAAATTATATTAAGGAACTTGTCCTCTCTCGGACATGTTCCTTGACTCGCGAAATGGCGGAATTTTCTCACATGATTCCCGCGATTGACTTGGTTATTTTATTGAGTCCGGGAAAGATGCTTTGATTTAGTGACGAAATTGAGTTTTCGTTGTCAACATCGAACATCATGTTGACTAAACGAAAACTCGTTTGGCTCGAAAACGCTGTTTGAAGCCCAAAACGTTAGTCAAAACGGTTTTGAAAGGGTTTAAAGCTAACTCGTCGGACAAGTTCCCTGTTTGAAACCTGATAGTGAAAAAAATCAAGTGCTGTCAAAAATAGCCACAGCTATTTTTGGACGTCTGATCCGCATCAAGATCGACTCGCGGCACCAACACGCATGGGTTCTCTCTCACGGCGGCGTCACTCACTTGAGCTCCTGCCATCAAGTCGACAAGTGCGCCGTGCTCGGTCTCTGCAGCTCCAGCTCCACTCGCCCACAGCGTCTTCACGCAGCTCTCTCAACTCGTCACTCGTCACCAGCACGTACTCACAATGAGCGACCGGTGCGTTCATGTTGATCTCGTGTTTGTGCTTGTGCTGCGGTTGCTCGTCGTGCTAGTTGGAGCTAGCTGACAGGCAATGTGGTGTTGTGTTGTCATAGACCGGAGCACGTCCACGGCCACGTCTGCCTCGAACAGACCAACCAGCAGCAGCACGAGCACCACCATCACAATCACAGCCACAGCCACAGTCACAGCCATGGCCACACACACGATTCCCACCACCACCACCATGATCACCACGACCACCACGCGCACGACCACGCCACTCATAGCCAGCCGCGTGCATTGCCACCAACATCTTTGCCTCCTCCAATCAACAGCAACCAGGTTCGTCCTACTCGAATCAAGATCGAGTCCCATACGGATCACTCTCACCTCTCATGCCTCTTGCTGCGGCTATCGCTCACTCTCTCTTGCTCTTGTTCTCGCTCTTGCTCACACGGATCTACAGGACCAGCAAGCGCTCTTGAAGATGCAGATCCGGCAGATCCAAGCGAGCACGTCACTGACGCCCAAGGAGAAAGCCGAGTCCGTGCAGAACCTCATGATGAAGCAGTGGAACGACTCGCGCGACAGAGTGACGCTCAAGCGCCAAGAGAGCGACAGCGAGACGGACCGCAAGCGCACGACGTACTTTGTACGTTGGCTTGCTCCATGATTGACTCGTCAGGTTGAGTTCGACATGAGGTCTCACTCGCTCGCTCGCTCTGGTGTGATTGTTACCATTGCTGCTGCAGAATGAAGCAGACAAAGTGCTTGGCTGCAGTCACTACCAGTACGCACCGGCATTCGCTCACACACTCTGACGCTCTCGGAGCAAGCAAGTCCAGGATCTCACACACTCGTGCTGCTTCTCTCCCTCTCTCTCTCTCTCTCTCTCTCTCTCCACCTCTTCTGATCCTCGTAGACGCGCGTGCAAGCTCCAAGCTAAGTGCTGCGGCAAGTGGTACACATGCCGATTCTGTCACGGTACGTCTCTCTGTTCACGCGTGCTTCACGAGTTCATGAGCAGTGCACTGACGTTCTGAATGACCGCTATGCGCTCGTTGCCAACAGACGAGAACGAGAGCCACGCGATCGATCGGTACGCGACCGAGGTGATCTCGTGCATGAAGTGCGAAGCTGTGCAGCCAGTGGGCGAGACGTGCGTGAACGCCAAGTGCGCCACGGTCTTTGGACGCTACTTCTGCGCCACGTGCAAGTTCTTTGACGACGACGAGACTAAGGACATCTACCACTGCGACAAGTGCAAGATCTGCCGCATTGGCAAGGTATGTGTGTGTGTGCCAGTGCTAGTGCTAGTGTGTCTACACTGCGCTCTCGAGGTCTCGACGACGACTGACTCTGGTGCGCGCGCTCTATGCCTCTCGGTCGATCACTAGGGACTCGACATTGACTACTTCCACTGCGACCGCTGCAACGCGTGCATGAGCATCAGTCTCAAGAAGCACAAGTGCGTCGAGCGGTCGCTCGAGTCCGACTGTCCGATCTGCCACGCGTACATGTTCACGTCGACGACGCCAGTGATGTTCCTCCCGTGCGGCCACTGCATGCACGTCGCGTGCTACGAAGAGTACACGCTCACGAACTACATCTGCCCGCTCTGCTCCAAGTCCCTCGGCGACATGGAGCTCTACTTTGCGAGCATCGACGAGCTCCTCGCGCGCGAGCAGATGCCCGTCGAGTACCAGGACGTCAAGTCGCTCGTCTACTGCAGCGACTGCGAGCGCAAGTCGACGACAAACTTCCACTTTGTCTACCACAAGGTACGCTGCCACTGTCAAGTCCTAGACGTGTACTGCAACAGCACTAACGATAGCTCGTACTCTGATGGTCTACTGCAGTGCCAGTACGACGACTGCATGTCGTACAATACGAAGCTCCTGCGGCAGTTCCACGAGTCTGACACGCACATTGCGAGCGCCGAGTCCGAGATCCTCGTGAACTTTACGCAGTAGAAGACCGATGGCCATCGTGAGACGGCTGATAGACGCAGCAGATACCAGCAGAGACTGCTGCCCTAATAGAAACTACTACTAAGCCAAGCACAATGTCATGCTTACATTCCCACTCGCACACACTCATGCAAACACACCGACAGACATGGATGAATGGATGTACGACCCAGTTCTTGAGTAGCGGTGAACAGAGACGTCGTCGCTCTCTACACACAAAAGTCGCTGGCAAAGGCTGCTCTAGCGCTCCAGGGCGTGACAACTCGACCTGGCACGGAGGACGGCGCGTGACACTTTGCAGCGCCGCGCGTCGCCACGAAGCCAGGTCGGCAATCTATAAAACCCCCGCGCGATGCACACACATTGAGAACATACACATACATACTAGGGCGCTAGCAAAGAGGTCGTGCCATGACGCTTCAGCGCTTGGCCTTGCTGCTGCTCTTTTGCTCGACTGTTGACGATTGAGTCGTTGGCTGTCGAAGCAAGTCAAAGCAAGTCATGGCCAGTCGTTTGGCCGCCTCATTTTTATCACTAGCTGCCGTAACGCATTCCATTCTATATAGTCTACACAGGCTATATTGGAATTGACATATTGTAGTATAAGAAAAACAAACAAGTACGACACATTCTTATAAAAACAAAGTCAAAACAAGACACTGTTTTTAATGATTCTTTTCGTGTTCCTTTCGGATTCTTTTTTAGTTCTGATTTTGATGCTTCTCGCTACACTGCCGCTTTCTTGATGTGCTTCTCAACGAGCTCGAGGTCCGAGAAGAACAGCCCGATGCGAATGATGTGGAGCGCAACGAGAATCTTCTGGTTGATCGACTGCGGCTTCTCGCCAGCGTACGTGTCGCTGCTCGAGTACAACAACATCGAAGGCATGATCTTGCTCTCGGAGCTCTCGCGCCGCCGAATCACTTGGTTCTTGTATGTATTCGTCCGCTTGAACGGCAACAGGACGAAACTATACAAAAACCAAGTGATTAGTCCCGTGAATTTGAGAGGGCCAGCAATAAGACCGGACATGTTCGGACATGTTCCTAAAGCCAAGACGTCTATAGTGAAAAAACAGGTCACGGACATGTTCCTTATTTGAAACATCGATAGCGAAAAAACGACGGTAATGATGATACGTCGTGCATGTGGGTGCATATGGGTGCAGATGAGCAAGGACTGTGTGCATGTGCGACGTACAGACAGATAGCAGCTCGAGCATTCGCCAAACGCGCAGCTGAGCAACAAGACTCGACGACGACGACAGCGACCTAGACGCGATCATGGAAGCGATCGAGTCCCACCACATCCGTCTCCAAAAGCTCCTCGCCGCGTGCAGCGATGGAGAGCTCCAGACTGTGCGTGCGATGCTGCTGGACCAAGCGGATGTGATCGCCAGCAACGACCGGCTCTTGGCAGTCGGCGACGAGACGCTGGGCGGCAACACGGCGCTGCAGACCGCAGCGGAGAACGGACACTTGGACGTCGTGCGTCTGTTGCTCGAGCTCGATGCAAGCGTCGATGCAGCCGACACATTCGGCCAGACACCGCTCATCCACGCTGCAGACGGAGGCCACGTCAGTATCGTGAAGACGCTGCTGTACGCCGGCGCATCCGTGGATCTAGCGGCAGAGGACGGCAAGACGCCGCTGTACGCCGCTGCATCGAACGGCCACGTCGACGTTGTGACAGTGCTCCTGCAGCGCGATGCGTCCGTCGATCTGGCAATGAACAATGGCGAGACACCGCTGTATATTGCAGCAGAGCAGGGTCACGTCGATGTCGTGCAAGAGCTGCTCAAGACGAGCGCGTCGATGGATCTGGCAACGGCCAACGGCAATACGCCACTCTACGCTGCCGCGGATCAAGGCCATACCGATGTCGCGCAAGTGCTGCTCCAGGCTGGTGTGTGGATGAATCCGCTGACGAGCGACGGCAAGACGCCACTGTACGCTGCTGCATCGAACGGCTATGCCAAAGTCGTCCAAGAGCTGCTCAAGGCTGGTGCGTCAGTGCACCTGCGAATGTGCGATGGCGCTACGCCACTGTACGTCGCTGCACGGTATGGCCATACCGAGATCGCAAAGTTACTGCAAGAACATGGCGCGAGCGTCAACGTCCCAATGAACGACGGCACCACGCCGCTCTACATCGCCGCGTCGTACGGCCATCACGCCATTGCGCAGCTCCTGCTCGAGAGCGGCGCAGACGTCGATGCGTCGTTTGTTGGCCAGACGCCGCTGTGGGCTGCTGCACTCGACCGCAACGACGACATGGTCGCGCTCCTGCTCGCGCACAACGCCAATGTCGATGCAACAGACGGGAACAACGCCACGCCGCTGTACTACGCTGCGAGCAGCGGCTACTACTCGACTGTCTCGCTGCTGCTTAAGCACGGCGCATCCGTGAATATTGCAAGACTTTGTGGCGCGACGCCGCTCTGGATCGCTGCGCTCGGAGGACACTTGAGCGTCGTGAAGCTCCTGGTAGAGCACAACGCCGATCTCGAGCTCGCGCGGCACTTTGGTGACACGCCGCTCTGGACCGCAATCGACAACCGACGCGCGGACGTGGCGCTGTACTTGCTCGAGCACAATGCGAGTGTCGACGTCGTGACGCCAGCTGACGGTCGGTCAGTCCTGCACCTCGCTGCTGCGATGTGGGACGTTCGGATCGTGCGTGCACTGCTCGAGAGGAACGCAAACGTGCACTACACGAGCAAGAACGGCTGGACTGCGCTGCACTACGCCGCCGCAAAAGGTCCGGACATGACTGTGCGTTTGCTCCTCGAGCACAATGCGTCATTAGAAGCCCAAGCACTGGACGGCTCGACACCACTGCACTTGGCAGCAGCAGACAACCGCATGTTTACTCTGCGAGATCTTGTAGCCGCCGGTGCAAACGTGAATGCAGTGACGATCGACGGCACAACGCCGCTGATCGCGGCAGCGGCGCATGACAACGACGCGATTGTGCAAGAGCTGCTGAACAGCCACGCAGCAGTCGACTTGGCGCGACACGACGGCGCGACAGCGCTGTTTGTAGCTTGTGAGAACGGCCACACGGACGTCGTGCAGCTCCTCGTCGAGAAGAACGCCAACGTCGAAGCCGCGACTGCTGACGGTCAAACACCGCTGCATGCAGCAGCTGTGAGTGGCCACACTGGCATTGTGGCGTACCTGCTGGCAACGGAGCGAGTTCCAGTCGATGCGGTGACTATGAGCGGCGAGACGGCGCTGTTCGTGGCAGCCAAGCACGGACGTCTCCATGCACTGCGCGTGCTGCTGAGTCGCCGCACTGAGGCTAGCGTCGATGCTGCAACAACTGATGGCACGTCGCCACTGATCATAGCAGCACAATGCGGCCACGTCGACATTGTGCGCGAGCTCCTTGACAACGGTGCGAGCGTCAATGTGCGCACGACACGCGGCTGCAGTGCACTGCACAGCGCTGCTG
>JAASFN010000617.1:0-16438 GCA_023333795.1 Globisporangium rhizosaccharum | reverse complement strand
CTCGCTCGAAATCCCAGGCACAGCGATCATCAAGTACATTGACGTCAAGCCACCAGGGTACTCGCCTGCGACGACACCGACGATCGCGCTCATCCATGGCTCGCCTGGCAGCTACAAGGACTTTCGGTACATTGTGCCATTGCTCCAGCCACACGCACGTGTCGTGGCGCTCAACTTGCCGGGCTTTGACGACTCGGTCGTGACCGACGACGCGAATCGGTTTGAGCACGTGACTGCGCACGGCATGGCGCGCATTGCGTACGACGCACTTGCGCAGATCTGCCGCGACGCGCAGCACGTGTTCCTCGTCGGGCACTCGTTTGGCGGCCACACGACCATCAACGTAGCGTATTTGAACCTCACACGCCAGCAGCTCCAGCTCAAAGGCATTGCGCTGCTCTCGTCGGCTGGGAACCGCCCGCAAGGTACGTCACGCCCGATCTCAATGAACGCAGTAGCGATGATGATCCGGTCCAAGCTCCCGCTCGTCTCGCGTGCTGGGCAGGCGTTCGCGCACTCGATGTACACGCGCGCCGGCTTCAAAGACAACATGCCGCCGCTGCACTTTGCCTCGGCGATGGTCCGGTGCATGACGACTGACTATGCGCGCGTGCGAGCGCAGTGCCACGCGATCGCCCACTTGCCAGCGTTCGTCGCCTGGACGCGCGACGACCACTTGATCGAAGAAGAGATCTTTGTCGAAATGAGCGAAGCAGTTGGTCCAGGTCCGCGCTTTGCGTTCGACAAGGGCTCGCACTTTGTCCAGCGCACCAAGGCGCCTGTGCTCGGACCTGCGCTCGTGCGCTGGATTGACCAAGTCGTCACTGGCAATAGCAACAACAGTATTGGTGACGGCGCAAGTGCACCTGGAGGTGCTGGCGCCGCCTCGCGATCAAGACATGACCAGGTGGCTGAGTTCACTGCGCGTGCCAAGCTCTGAGACGCTGAGCTCTGAGCGCCGTCTCGAACAAGCAACCGGCTGGTCCAGCGCTCACACACTGCAGAGCGACCAAGCAACGCTGGCAGTAGTGGAGACTTGTCACGCAGCGTGTACTACGCGCTCACAGTGCTGTCGGCAAGTCGTCAAGCACTCGAGCCCAAGTCGAAGCTCGATCGTTGTCTGCGTCGTTTGGCGGCACACATGAGGATGGCTGCTCTACATGTTCATACAAATATCAAGATGATATGTCGAACGAGCCGATATTTCGCGGGAGAGACATCCGAATTGTTTCTGGCTGTCGAGAAGCAAAGCGGCGGCGCATGCGCAGCACCATGTGCGCATGAGCGGCCATTCGCGCGCATAGCTTCTTCTGCAGACGACTCGCAGCACCTCATTGCGCGTGTGACCGCAGCATAGCAGCAACAGACACACACGTCTTCGATAGCAACACAACACGTATGAGCTACGCAGCACGCGCAGACGCGTACCGCACCGGCGGTGTCGCTGGCGGCAGCAGCGGCAGCTTCCAAGGCGGAGTTGGCGCTTGCGATGAGAGCTACTACATGCACGCGAGCAGCGACGACTACGAGCGCTTTGGCTCGCACAAACAGCCGCGACGCAAGCGCATCAAGCGCTTCGTGCCGCTCATCGCGCGTACGTCTTGCTCAGTGTGCTTCTTCTTGATACGCATGCATCTGTTGTGTCAGTGCTGATCGAGTGTGGTGCGTCTGTATGCACGCGGCAGTGCTCGTGCTCGGTGCGATCATCACGGCAGTCGCTGTGACTGTACGTGCGGGTCGCAGCAGCTCGGACGCAGCGTCCGACCCAAGCACAGCGTCGACACCAGCAAGTGGCACTGCAGGCTCGACATCGGCGAGCAAGACGAGCAGCAATAGCAACAGCAACAGCAGTGCTGCGACAGCGACCACTGGCGGGAGCAAACCGTCAACGTGTCCAACGATCGCGCCGTCGGAGCGCACGGTCGTGTTCTGGCAGAGCGAAGTCGAGGGCTGCGAGAAAGTCCCAGTCGGCGTCACGCATATGGTCTGGGGCTTTGCGCTCGTCGCAGACGGCGCTGTTGTCCCGACGTTCCAGAACAGCGACGTGTACATCAAGAGCTGCGTCAAGTCGCTTCGGAGGTGCGACGCATGTATGCTCGACAGTGGTACACCAGCATTTTCTACCACTCGTCCTCACACATAGTCTGCTCTATCTTATGGTGCCATTCACTACTGACCAACAGCAAGTGCATTGCGTCGCTCGGAAGCATCGGCGGCTCGACGAACAACAAGAACCTCTCGGCGGTCGTCGATGCGGCCACGTTCGCGGCGTCGGCCGTCGCGCTCGTGAAGAAGTTTGACTTTGACGGCATTGACGTCGACGACGAGACTGTCGGTGCCGAGTTCAGCGCGCCGCGCGT
The DNA here is from genome assembly GCA_023333795.1 of Globisporangium rhizosaccharum. Taxonomy (NCBI): domain Eukaryota; phylum Oomycota; class Peronosporomycetes; order Pythiales; family Pythiaceae; genus Globisporangium; species Globisporangium rhizosaccharum. The sequence continues at coordinate 14,078 of JAASFN010000617.1, read as the reverse complement.
CGTCGCGCTGCTCCAAGCTACGAGCGCCGCGCTGCGCAAAGTCGACTCGGCGCTTGTGCTCACGTATGACGCGTACTTTAACGAAGGCGAGCCGTCGTACTGCACGAACCCTGCCGTGGCGTCCTACGCACGGTGCTTCCCGACTGCGATCTTGCCGCACGTCGACTGGATCAACATCATGGCGTACAACGTGAACCAGGACGCTGTCGCCGCTGCTGCAGTGTATGAGAAAGCGCTCACAACGACGTTTGCGTCCTGGCGCGTGCATCTCAAGGGCGATTTTTCGAAAGCCACGATCGGCATCTGCTCGCCCAAGTCGTGTGCGTACGGTCCGGGACCGAGCGCCAAAGTCGTGGCGCAGTGGAGTGCGTTTGCGCGCCAGAGCGGCCACGGCGGCATGATGGTCTACGCCGCGTCGAGCGAAGCGACCGAGGACTTTCCGACGACGCGGAGCGTCATTGACGCTGCGTAGCGAACTGGCACCGCCGTTCTAATCGTCATCACCATACAGCGCTTGCATCGATCGTCTTGTGTTGTTGCGTGCGCTGTTGCGTGGTGGATGAGATGAGGCGGTTGTTTGGGTCTCTGGTGCCAAAGTGGTGCCATCGCCATGCGTGTTACTCGGCACCGGACGACCGTGTGCTGGACCAACCGGACACGACGCTCTGCTGCACCGACTGTTCGGTGATGTCCATGTCGGCGCTGTCAATGGACGGACTCGCTGACCCGACTGCAGCGTCGCGCACGCGCCGGGTCTTGCGGTCAATGAACAGATCGAGCGCGACGGCAATGAGCACAGCGCCAGAGAGCACGATGAGGTTGATCAGTGCCATGTACTGCCGCTCTTCAAACACGATCCAGGCAGTGATGAGGTCGCTCTGGATCGGTCGACACCACTCGCTCTGGTGCGCCGCTTTGTCGAATGCGAGGCACGGGATCGTGAGCGACGGTCGCAGTGGACACTGTCCGAGTTGCACTTCGTTCTCGCTCGTGTCGATCGTGTAGAGCACACTGGCGTTCACGATGCGACGCGATACGCGCATGCCAGGGACAGTGTCGCGACTCGCACTGCTGAGGTTCCCAAGTGCCCAGATCGACGAGTCGTCTCGGCTCACGACTGTCGACGTGTCGCCAGCAGCACAGAGACTCACTGGCTCGAGCTGCTCGATGTTGCAGGTACGAGGCGATCGGAGCGAGTAGAGCGTGATGTTGTTCGTGGCGTTCCGCACAGAGCAATCGTCCCAATCGCAGCCAGTGGACAGGTAGTACGCAGGGTTGAGCGCAATGTCGGCCATGCGCAGCCCACATTTGACGTGGATCGCCACGAGCTGGAGCTTGCCGTGGATATCGAGCGTGAGCGCGTAGCCAGTGTCCCAGAGCAGAGCGCGCTGGAGCAAGCCCGAGAGATCGTGGAACGAGATCTGGAATGGCTCCAAGCGCGCGAGGATGTCGCTTGGCACCGGTGTATCGAGCTTGAGCGACAGGCTCCCGCCGCGCGCATGTAGACGAAAGTAATGGCGCGCGAGGTCAGCCGCCATGACGATCTGGTCCTCGTTTGCTGCCGCAGGAGCAAGGAACGCGTTGAAGACGTCGTTCGTGTTGATCGCCGGACCAGCGTTGATCCCAGACTCTGTGAGCGCGCTGTAGATGAGGTTCGATGGAAAGTGTATCGATGGTCTGCTGCTCAGGTTGCTGTTAGCGAACTCGCTGAGCCAAAGACTGAGCTCTGGTTCGCTCCGAGGATGACACCACTGCTGCGCTGGCGTCTCGGACGTATCGACAAGCGGCAGACATGGGATGATGAGTGACTGCGGACATGCTTGTGCCATGTCACTGCGAGCTGCGCTGCGAGCTGTGCGAATCGAGAACAGTGTCGAGACGTCATCTCGCCTCTCGTGAGTAGTCGGAGCTTCGTGATCGTGCCGTACACTGGCTGTGCGATCGTTCTTAGTCGCTGTGTGCCGATACACTGAGAACGTTGGAACTCTTGCTTCGAGGTCGTGTGCACTCTCGTGTGACCAGATCGAGGCATTTGCGAGCACTGGAACGCTGCTGCTCGCTACTGCGCACTTGCTGACACCGCGTAGCCTCGCGATGTCACAGTTCGAACTTGCAGACACGGATGCACTCCTCGATGACGTTGTACACGTCGTGATCGTACACTGCGCCGCGGCAAACTCTTGCGGCTGGATCACAATCTCTGCCATCGACGTGCCGCACTGCGTCCAGACTTGCACAAGCGACAACGGTTGTGCATCTCCGCCATTGTTGCTATCGCTTTGGAAGAGGAATCCTGCGTCCCAGAGCACTGCGCGCTGGAGTAGACCAGGGAGCGCCTCAAACACGAGCCCATGCGATTCCAAACGGCTGCGAATCGTCTGTGCTGCTGCTGTTGTCGAGCTCGTCAAATCGGGTAGCTGTAGCGCTGGTGCGACGACACCGTCGAGGAACTGGCGGTGGAAGAGCGCGACAAAGTCCGAGGACGCTGCCGTCAGTGCGTCCATGATCAAACTTGAGAGCTCTCTTGACGCAGCAGCAAAGCGACAGCAGCAATCAGAGCAAGATGCGTCGTGCCAACTCGAGTGCTTTAGAGCTGACACTACAGCGAACGCACGAGACGACAGCGACGAACTGAGCGAGCGCCATTCGTCAGCCAGGTATTTCAAGACGCGCGTAGTTGAAAATAGTGAGTCTGTGTGTGCGAGAGGCTAGCTAGCGTATTGGACTGCGTAGTGATGCTTGCATCACGGAAGTCTGATGCGCACAACCAGCTTCCCATGCTGGGTAGGCTCGTGGGACTCAAGATGGTCGCACAGCGCACTTGCAACGAGCACTTGCGATGTCCAGACTTTGATGATCGAGTCAGGATGTGCTTTTGGTTACATCTCGCAACTCGAATTCCACATTTGAATAAACTATGTATACTAACATTATTTTTGACGACTCGACTGTTCTTCTTCGCCAGAAAACGAAAAGCGCAAGCTCAAGCAACGATGAGCGACGACAATACGCTGTCCGTGGCGCTCGGTGCGCGTGCGCGCGTCGTCGACGCGTTCCACCAAGACCCAGCGCGCTTTCGTCTCGACTTTACGCACGACCTCAAGACGAAAGAGCTGCGCTGGGTGCTCTTTACAGGTTCGTTTCGCGTGCAGACCGCTGTCTTTACTACAGAATGGCGAAATGACAGTCTAGCAAGAGCTAGCGCCACGAAGATGGCACTGTGCAGACACTAACAAACGCACACCCACTCGTATCACACACGCACTATTACTAGCGTCGCGCCGCGGCTGCATCGGCAAGATCATCTTTACGCTCGAGAAGGATGCGAGCGCGCACGTCAAGTCGATTGTCGTGAACCCCGAGTGGCGCGGCTACGGCCTTGCGCGCATTCTCTACCACGCGTGTCTGTCGACACTACGGGAGCTCGGCGTCACGGAGCTCCACCTTGAAGCCGAAGAAGACACAAAGCGCCACGGCAAACTCGTCGGGCTCTACGAGACCTGGGGTTTTCACACCAAAGCGGATGCTAAAGTCCTGTTTCTCTACAACGACACACAGTGCTTTCGCAAAGTTCCGATGCACTTGCCGTTCGCTTCGCACACGTTCTTCCCAATTCAACCAAGCGCTGCGACTGCGCCGTGGTTCTGTATGCTCACGCTCCAGACTGCTGACGGCACGTGCCTCGTTGCGTCTGAAGACGGCGGCATTGAAGCCGGCGACAACAAGAGCGACCCGGCGTCGCGGTGGCAGACACTTTTAGGCGCGAACGGTGAGATCTACTTGCGCAGCGTGCACGGCAAGTTCCTATGTGTCGAAGAGAGCGGCAACATCCTCGCTGACCGGCAGCTCAACTCGACGTGGGAGACATTCCAAGTCGTCCCGCACCGGCGCCACATCACGGGCGATCCAATCAGTGAAGGTGCTCAAGACAGTCGCGATGCTGCAAGTGGCGACATGAGCGCTGGCATTGCGCTCAAGGACTTTCACGGGAGCTACTTGTGCATTGACCAAGCGGCAAAGCGCGTCGTGTCGTCGCACATGCCCGTGCCATGGGACGGTGGCGACATCATGTCGCTCGTGTGCAACAAGCCAGATGCAGCGCCGCTCTTTGTCAAGATCCTGCGCAAGTACCAGACTGCGGCGTTTGTGAAGCGCCAAGAAGCCAAGTACGGCGACTTTCAGCACGCGTCGCTCTCGATTGCCGATGCGTGTTTGCTCGTGCAGCAGCTCAACGGCGACGCGGATGCGCGCACGAGCTGGGTGTTGCAGTTCATGCTTGCATCTGCTGAGGCTGTGCGCGACGACGGACACCCAGATTGGCTCCAGCTCGCGTTCTTCCTGTACGTTTCGCGTGCAATGGCGATGGCGATGGCAATGTGGTTGTGAACTGGTCCACTGCTGCTGTTGATACTGACAGATGTGGCCATGTGATGATATGAACGGATGGACAGACGCGCACTCGGGATGCTCTTCTTGTGCTGGACAGACGACGACAACGCCGCTTTGCGGAGCATCTCGGCGCGCGAGTGGCTCATGGAGAGCTCGACGTGGGTCGTCGGTGCTGCGATTCCCCAGACCGTTGGGTTCCCAGAGCTCAGCGACCTCAACAGCGACCACTGCAGTGCGAGCAAGATGAGCAGTGACGCCGCGAGTGGCAGTGGCATGGACAGCGTGACGCTGCCGTGGACACCGGATGAGTACCTCTTCCGCGTCCTCACGCACAACAAGACATCGCTGCCAGTCGAAGCGCTGCAGACCGTGCGGTTCTGGTCGCTCAAGACCTGGTACGAGCACGACAGCTACGACGAACTCTGTGCGCCGCAGGACGTCGAGACGAAGGAGTGGCTCCAGTCGCTCGAGATGTATGCGGCAGTCTCAGACGCTGCGATGAAGCACGTCGACGCAGACACGCTCATGCCGTACTACCTCGGCTTGGCCGAAAAGTACCTCCCAGCAGTGCTCCAGTGGTGAGCAGGTCGTCGGGCACACCTGCCTGCCTCTCTGCTTGTGTGTATCATTTGCTTCGCCTAGGCTCTCTTCATCATCTCTATCGTTGCGTTGCTATCGTTGCGCAGTATCTGGACAAGAGAAAGAGGATGACGTCCATGTCATGCACATTGCCACTCAATGTACTTTGCTTGTACTGTGTCCCTTACTCAACTCGGCTCCGTTGTCACTCGTGTTGTTGTCTTGAGCGCGCAGCTTCTGCTAGCAACGTCGCAGGCTCTTGCTCGCTCTTGCTCGTCCTTAGTACGAGCGTAGACACTTCATCTGCTCCTCGCTCGTCCATGCATCGACTGCTGCGGTCTTTCACGCTTTGACGCGTCGGCGACGATGCTACCGACTTTGATGGCGAGCGCGACCGACGACGCGGAGACGAGCTGCTGTTGCCTGTGCCTGCAGTGCCGCGGCGTTTCTTTGGCGACCCGAGCACACGCATGAGCTCGAGCTTGAGCTGCAGCCGCTTCGCGACCGACTTCTTCTTGTGCGCGTCCACGAGCGCGCGCTTGGCGCTGTAATCGACGAGCCACTTGACGACGTCGCGGATATTCGTATCTGATGGTGCAGGGTACGACTGGTAGCCACCAGCGATGCGCGGCGGTGGTGCGACACCAGGCTCTTTCATATCCGCGAGCTTGCGGTGGACAAAGCGCCACTGAAAGCGGAGCTCGTCTCGGTCAGCTCGCACTTCTTCGTATTTGGTCTGGAGCTTGCGGAGCGTCAGCTGCGTGCGCTCGAGTTCGTGTTGGAGTTGCTCGAGCTGTACTTGCAAGAGCGTTTGCTGCTGCGCAGCGTGCTGAAGCTGTCGCTGAGAGTCGCTCTCGCGGTGTTGCTCAGCAGCGTGTGTTGCTTGCTTGGCTTCGACGAGACGCTTCTCCACGAGCTCGATCTGCAACTTTGCAGCGCGTACATCGTCTCCAGCGTCTGCGACTTGGGTCTGGAGCGTAGCGTTCGCACGTTCGAGCTCTTGGGTCTGGCTGTCGCGCTCGCGAAGTGTCTCGTGCACACGGTCGAGCTTGAGCTGCAGCGTAGCGATCGTCTGTCGCTGGCGCGCGAGCAGCTCTTGTGATTCACTCTCGCGCTGCTGGGCGGCTGCACACTGTTCTTGCGCAGTCTGGTAGTTGCTCAGCACGCGACGCAGTGTGCGCTGTCGCTGCGCGAGCTCCTGGGCAAGCTCAATGTGCTGTGCTGAGCGGCATTGACGACAGACGCGGAAGTTGGTGTGTGTCGGTCGAGCTCCAAGTGCGCTCAGCTCGGCGTCGAGATCGCTTGTGTGCAATGGCGCGCTCAACGACTCGCTCTGGTTGTTTGGGAGACGTGCGCCGCGTTGGAGCTTGCGCTGGCGCCGCTGCTGCATGTGCTTGGCGTCAATGCGATGGCTAGCAGTCGGTGGCGACGAGATTCGATGTGCCTTAATGTGCTGCGCACTGACGAGGTAGAGCGCGTCGCTCGTTGCCTCGAGTGCAAACTCGAGCGTGGCGTCGAGCAGCCGCAGACCAAAGAAGACGTGGAAGTGCGTCACGACTTCGTAAACACGTGCTTTGACGCGACGTTGCAAAGACGCAGCGACAACTGCGTCGCGCCGAGACGCAGTCGACGTGTGACGAGACGGTGCTCGCTCCCACATACGAGAGGCAAACGAGTAGCGACCGTCGCTTCGATCAGAGCTGTGCCACGAGGCAGACGACGACGCGTGACCCAGTTCTCTACTGTCGCTGCCATCACCACCATACTCGTCAGCACCCCGTGCTGCCGTGCCGAGCGTCGAAGCGTGCTGGAAGCGCACGACAACGAACTGGTTGTCCTGTGGAGGCACGAATGCTTGGAGACAGAAGCTGCCGCCGCCTGGAAACGTGCGAGATATGTCCAAGTCTGGCTCGATCGCGTTCATTGCGAGCTCTCGTGTGCAGAGCTCTCGTGTAAGCGCATCGAGCTCGATCTCGTCGACGTACACAGGCTCGCTGCTCAGCTGCACAGCGACGAATTTGGTCTGCTGCTCGCGCGCGAGGTCCTGCAAATGCGCTTCGAGTCGCACGACGTTTGTCTCGAGGAAGTCGCGACGCGTGACCTGGCACTTGGGCAGCTACGTAGCAGTGGCAAGTCGATAGTGTGAGCATGTATCGCTACATCTCGCGCATACGGCAGCGCTGTGCAGCCAACCTGGTGGTCGTGATCTTGCTTGCTCCCTGATGCGTGCATCCAAGCTTCCAGGACGCCTTCCGCATCAAAGAGACCAGTGTCTGGCACTGGCACATGGCGCAGTCCGTCCAGATGTCCAAGCAGCCAATACGTCGCAGCGCGTCGCCCTACGAACTCGAGCACATCGAGCACGTCGCTGCTTGGTGTCGCCATCTCAGTTCACGGAGCACTGCAGGGGCTAAATTGGTGCTGTCCATGTGCTTGAGTCACTGCTTGAGCCACTCGAAGCAAAGGCTTTGGCGTGCACTGTTATTAGTCCAAGCCTACTGACGAGTCGATGCCAATGACGATGTTACTAAGCTAATGGAACCTTCCACATCGCTTCGAACACGCTAGACTGGCTGTTGCTACTCTCAGTTCGTCCAGGAGACGACCTTGCATTTCGTCCAGATCTGCGAGGGCTCTCGGAGCTCGCAGGAGAGTGCGGCTGAGGGAGGATCGGCGCGAGGGTCCGCACAAAGTCTGAGTTGCTCTTTGGCATATGGGAGCGAACAGGCGAGAGTACGGACGACGGAAGCGCTGACGGACTTCTCGCGCACGAGCTCGGTGACGGAAGATGTGGCGTCAGCGTCGCGACTCCACCAGCTGCAAACGATCCACCAAGAGCACTACTAGAGCTCGGGAGCACACTCAATACGAACGTTGGTGGTCGTGGCGACACTGGCGGACTGCATACCCTTGTCTGCTGTTGTTGTTGTTGCTGCCGAGGACTCGAGCATCTGGGACTCTCGCCTCGACTCGACTGCCATCCACAGCCGCCACCACTACCTTTTGACTCGGTCAATCGGTCTTGACGCGAGTCTATGGACGTGGCATCGCCACTTGGCCGGAACAGCGCGAGTGTGCTTGTGGCATTCTGCTTCTTGTCGCGGAGATGGCGCGCTAGTTGCGTGCTCTGTCGCTCTTCGAACTTTCCTGTCACGGGGTTTGCACGCACAAGCACGTGCCATGGCTTGTCGACGTGGTAGTACGACGGATCGCGCTGCGTCTCGACGAGCTCGTGATGCCAGCGATTGCGCTCGAGGAGCGAGTTGCGAATGAGGTGGAGACTCTGCGGCGTGAGCCGTCGCCAGCCGCGCTCCGAGAGCTCCAGCACTTGCACGCGTGTGCAGCACATGAACACAGTGCCAGCGAGCTCTGCTTGTGTAGATGCAGTATGGAGTGGATGTTGTTGCTGCAGTTGTGCGAGTGCGCCTGTACCAGAAGGTGCCATGTGTGCGCTCGCAGTTGCGCTTGCAGCTGGCGCACCACTCGCTGGAGTCGGTGGAGCGCCTGTGATGTTTGCGAGTGCAATCGCGACGCCAAAGAACTCTTGCGGCCCGATCGTTGCGACGCGCACGAGCACCGTCTTGGCCGGAGCGATGCTGTTTGCTGATGCTGCAGGCAGCGTTGGTGTACCGGCTGTCGATGTAGTGAGCGTCGGGATCGAAGACGCCGGCACAGTCTTCTTGAGAAAGACTGCGATCTCGCCGCTCTTGACAATGTACAGCGTGCGCAAGTGTCCTGCCTCTTTGAGGAACAAGTGGTGCGGCTCGTACACGACCTCTTGCATGTCGTGTGCAACGCGGATGCACTGGCCAAAGTCGCTGCCTTTGAAAAAGTCGAGGCGTGTGAGGAACTCGGCCCGCTCGACCATCTCGTGGCGCACACCGACGCCTGGCAACACGCTCATCATCATGTGCAGTCGATCGCGGTCGAGCACGAGCAGATCGGTGTCACACGACGCCATCGCAGTTGCTGAGCGCTGGAGCCGCGTCACGAGCGTGAGTTCGCCGAACGAGTCGCCAGCTGAGAGCGTCGCGATCACTTCGTAGTGCTTCACGGTCTGGAGCGAGTTCACGTCTTCGTTCACGATGTTGATCTTGCCGCGGAGGATCAAGAACGCCTTGCTCTCGATCTTCCCTTGCCGGAAGAGGTACATGTCTTTGCCAATGTTGAGAAAGTCCACGACTTTGCCGAGGTGGCGCGCCACTTTATGGCGATCGACACTCGGCGGCATCTCAAACTTGTCGAGGAACACTGCGTGCTCGATCATGCGACCGATGAAGCTCATCTCAGCAGGCGATCGTGCAGCTGGCAACGACGAGAGGATCCGCCGTGTCTCGGACCGAATGATACTCAGTGACGACGCTGGCGAGTCCCACGTAATGCGCGACGAGAGGAACTCAAACTCGTCGCCGAGCTGCGGCTCTTGGTGCAAGCGCCGGAGAAAGTCGAGGTACATCGTCTTGCCGACAAACTTTTGGTTGTACGCAGCTTTGAACTTCTTGATGAACGTGATGAGGTAGTGCGCGACTTGCGGGTTCGATAAGTGGAGGTTGCGCGCATTGATCACGAGGTTCCACTCTTCAATGAGCGTTGTTGCTAGGAGCGACTCGGCGTCGACGTCAATCGCAGTGTTCAAGAGCTGGCTCGCGGCGATGTAGTCTTTTCGGTGCACGACCGCACACACGACTGCGTCGCCGCGCGCGACGACGTGAGCAGTCCGCGGCTTGTCGAGGAGCCCCATTTCGCCAAAGCCCTGGAACAGCGACTTCTGCGCGACTATGGACGACTGAATGCGACCGCGCCGTCCGTCACTGCGCTTGACGATCTCGACCGCGGCGCCAATGACCATGTGGCTGCTCCCGCGCTTGCCAAAGTCATTGAGCATGATCGACTCGGACCGCGAGTCGCGACTTGGCACGGCTTCATCAACGACGACGTTCGCTTCGCCGTCTGCGAGGATGAAGTACCGGTCATCGAGCTCGCCTTGCTGGCAAATGTACTCGTTGTCATGGAACGTCTCGAGGCCGCAGTGGTTGATGATGTACAACCTCTGCGCCGGTGAGAAGTCTTTGAACAATCGGTGCTTCTCAAGCACACTATGCGACCGCAAGAGGTAGCGATAGAGCATGAGCTGATGCAGCGGCGCAAGGAGCTTCTCAAAGTCGTCGTCTTTGAGCACCATGCACGTCGTGCCGCCACTCGCAACGGCGTTCGACTTGCGCAGTGCGTTCTGGAGCAGCGCCATTTCGCCAAAGTACTCATGCTCTTCGTGCGTCATGATCTGGATCTCGAGCTCCGCTTCCTGCACGGAGCGCCGGCGCGCACCGACTCGCGCTGGACCCGTGCCAGCTCGACGCTGCGTGATCAGCACGCGACCCTCTTCAATGAAGAACACATCGCGCTCGGCTTGTCCTTGGCAGTAGACGTACTCACCGTCTGTGAACGTGACGATCGTCAGCGCTTGCACAAGGTCGTCTTCGCTGCAGTGCTGTTCCTTGGTCACGAGCTTGAGCACTTGGATCGCGCGCACGAGCTTGCGCTTGCGCTCGACCTCTGGTGTTGCCTTCACAGCACTCGCACTGCCGCTCGCTGCACTGCGCGGACTTGCAGGCGAGCCATTGCTGCCTCCTGCTGTTGTTGCTGGCGGTGACGGCGTTGGTTGTTTCGTACTCATGGGTGGTCGTGCAAGCTGCTGCGCTGTGGCAGATGCGCTCATGATCGCCGTACACTGCGACGACTCCAGAGGCTCTACTCACATGAGTGAGTGAGTGAGTGATGTCTGTCGCGAAGGATGTGGTCAAGAGGCGTGAAACGACACGATGTAGACAAGTCAGGAGAGAGGAGGCATGGGTCGGCTCGGCTTTGTTGGATCATTGGGCGTCCTGAACGATCGCGAGCACTAGTGCTAGAGGTTGGGAGGTGGTAGAGGCGATGAACGTCATGATGATAGGATGCGATTCGTAAGATAGGATAGATACTCGACGATCGAGTGGAGGGGAAGTGTCTGTCTGTCTGTCTGTGTGGTACGTGTGTGTGTGGCTGCAATCGCTCACGTGCTGTCGTCGCTGCCGTCCATAGCAATGAGCTGCGGAAAGACTTTGGAGCGCAAGCGATAGACTACTTCCATCGCAGTCGGTCGCTTCTCGGGCTCAAGCTCCAAGCACTCGCGCGCAAGCTCGACAATCGGCGACGGACAGTCGTCTCGGAAGCTCGGGAGCAGCTTGCCTTCTGCGACGAGGTGGACAATCTGCATGCTCTTCATCTTGCTCTTGGACCGGTCCTTGTTGAAGCCGTACGGGAGCATGCACGTGTCGATCTCCGAGAGCACGATGCCAAACGAAAAGATGTCGGCTTTCTCGTCGTAGCGCTTGCCTTCGAGCACTTCCGGCGCGCTCCAGAGGATCGTCCCGACGCCATTCGTCATCGTGTCTTCCACGGACGTCTCGCGACTCAAGCCAAAGTCACTCAGCTTTGCGCGCAAGTGGCGATCGAGCAAGACGTTCTTTGACTTGAGGTCGCGGTGGATGATCACGGGCTCGAGCGAGTGCAAGTACACGAGCGCTTCAGCAATGTCTGCGGCGATCAAGAGCTTCTCTTTTTCCCACGTCAGTGACGCGGCGATCGTTTGCCCGAGCACCGACTCCAAGTCGCCGCGCTCGAGGTACTCGGTCACGGCGCAGAGATGGAGCAACGACTGCCACGCGACACCGCAGAACGCAACGATTCGCGGATGCTCGAGCACGGATGCGAGTCGAATCTCGTCTGTGAACCGCTCCAGCGCCGAGATGTCTTCGCGCTTGGACGCGAGCAAGCATTTGAGCGCAACGTACCGCGACTCGTACTGTCCGAGCCAGACTTCGCCATTCCCGCCTTTCGATAGCACGCGCAAGAACGTGAGCTGCGTAACCGAGATGCGCTTCGTGACGATCGTCGGGTCGGCGACAAACCGGCGGAGAATCGCCGACTTGGTGCAGAGTGCGTCGTTCGAGACAGTCGGGTCGACGCCGCGACTGCCGCGGCCGCCGGAGCGCGCAAACACGTCCATTGGCGTCGAGCCCTGGCGCTGGAGCTGTTCATGCGAGAGCAAGTTCGAGAGCTGCGAGCTCTCGCTCTCGTCGCCGCTGTCGCCGTCTTTGCCGCGGAGCTTGTACTTCACGAGGTAGTAGATCACGCCCGAGAGCACGGCGCAGATCACGAGCAAGAGCACAATCAAGACAGTCGACGTTGTCGAGAACGCCTTTTCTTCTGGCACAGCAGCGTAGTGGAGCCACGCATCGAGCGTCCGACCGGCGGCCGGCGAGCACAAGTTCACGTCTTTTGCGGTCTTTTCTCGGCACGGAATGATGATTCGCCCTCGTGGTTCGCACGACCGGACACCGACGAACGCTCTCTCCGTGATGTGGATCGCAAACAGTCGCGTCGAGGCGTTTGCGCTCGTGTGGTCGCGCAGAATCGGCGCTGGGAGCGCGTCGCTCCCGCCGTCTTCGGCCCAGAACGCGCCGTCCATGGCTTGGACTTTTGGGATCGTCGCCGTGTCCACAACGCAGCGCGTCGTGGCAGCAATGACGTCGGTTGGACACGCTTCGAGGAACCGACTGTTGCCGCCACAGGCAGTCAGTGCGCATGCTATACTCGCGTTCTGCGCCTCGGCGACGAGCTGCGCTACGATCTGGCTATCGACCATAATGTCCGCCATGGTGTCGGTGCACGACGTGAGGATCTGCGCCACAGTTGTGTCGGACGTAAGCACGAGACCGGCGTCCCAGAGCAGCGCGCGCTGCTGCAAACCTGTTAGGAGACCCCATGCAAGCGACGGATACGGCTGCAAGCGGCTCTTGGCGTCGCGCGTGAGCACGTTGTCTGGGAGTTTGAGCACGTCGACGCGCTCGCCATTGCGCTCGGCGTCGTAGAACTGCGCGACGAGGTCGCCGCCTGCCGATGCGCGCGGAAGCGCTGCACACAGGGCGAGAGCAGTCAGTAGTAGCGTCATCGCAGTCGTCGTCATGGCGAGTCGTCGTCGTCCGTGGCACCACCGTCGCCGTCGCGCCGCTGTCCTCGGCGACGACATGCTGTTGCTGCTGTTGCTGGTGTGGCGGTTCGAAATTGTGTGGGCAGTTGGAAGAGACTCGAATTCGTACGCTGTACTTGTGCTTTATATGCAAAGCAAGCATTTGATCAGAGCTGAACAAAAAGCGACAGGACGACATGGGTAGAAAAGCTATTCAAAATGATTCGAACCATGACTATATTTTACTCAAGCTAATTGCTTTCCTATTTCTTGCAAATAGATCGCGAGCGTCCTGCAAGGCGCGACACAAGGAGACTTGCGATCGTCGCTTGCTTCCTTGCCATGACAGTCGTCTCGACACGCTTGCTCTTATCGAGTTCGAGACATAGCCTCTGGACCATAAGCAATGACCGTTAGCGATATGCTAGCATCTGAGATCCCAGTGACGGATCGCGGCAAAGTCATCTGAGATAGAACGACATCGTTCCTCAGCGTCCTTGAGATCGCCAAGATGGCAAACACGGAGACACACCACAGCGTTCGCAATGGTGACTGCGATCTCGAGTGACCACACGACGTAGGAGTGCGGTCACTACGAGTCGACAAGTTCAGGTCAGATAGATCGCCTTGATCCATGAACTCGGAGATCGTACACAAGTGTGGACGAACCGTGCGATGTTCAAGTGTTGCGACGCACTTGCGTCGTGCCGCTTCTCGGGCATAACCTACTTGATCATGACCACTTCGCCGTTTACCGGCAAGTCATCTCGATAGCCTCGGAGATGGCGAGCACTATTGACATCAGAGCTTCGCTTGCACGGTGTGTGCATCTGGTTGAGCCCGCTTGACATGCACTTCAGCGACGAGAGTATCGCGGATCCAGCGTCTGAGCTCCGGCGCGAGCGTCTCGACTTGGGTCTTCTGGATGTTGTGACCGCCGTTGTCGAATGCAAAGCGCGGGCCTGGATGACACGCTCGGCTCAGCGCCTCGAACGCGTCCTCGGTCTGGTGAAAGTCGTTCTTGGCCCACGCGACGAACGCAGGGACGTGTGCGATCTTCTGGAGATGGTCCTTCACGACACCAAAGTCAGTCGACGCACTG
>JAASFN010000616.1:0-16449 GCA_023333795.1 Globisporangium rhizosaccharum | reverse complement strand
TTCAAGGGTACACAGTGTGAGGTCTGACCAACCGGGTCCCGATAGAGTCCTACCCCTTGGCTCGTACTCAGGACCCCTCTACTACGGGCAAAGTCGTCGCAGTCTCGAAGGTCCCGAAGGTTGTCCAGGTCCAAGGTTCACGAAGAGCCAAGGTCCCGGAAGCTCCAAGGCCCTCCAAGACTCGCGACTTAGCGCACCACATCATCACAATGGCACGCTTCTTTGGCTCGGTGAGGTTGAATAGCCTTTCGTCCACATGGACGTCGCTAAACATGTCACCGAACGTCATCATCGAGCGGTCCACTTTGTCGCAGCAAAACGCAACCCGCCTGGCCTTGTTGTCCTCTGTGAGAGCCGGCTTCACGATGCAAACCGCGACATAAGAGTTGCCGTCCTGGATGCGCCGATGGAGTGTCGAAGGAGATAGGTCGATAGCAGTGACGGCGCTACGAACCGTTGATCGCGCTTGAATTGGGAGTCCACGCAGACGGTCGAGATGCTCGCTAACATCCTTTTTCTTTCGACCGCAGTTGCTCTTGGGCGATTTTGACTCGCACACGCCAGTTTCCGCCTGTGTCTCCATGGCCCGTTGCCACACGCGTGACAATGTCGCGGGCTGTAGCTTGAGCGCTCGAGCATCGGTAGCATACGCGTCTCGAGGCAGCGTGCCGTTGATCGTCTGGGTCTGGAGTGCTGCGAGTACACGGCCGCGGTCATCGTCGCTGAGATTCTTGTTCTTGAGGTGCTGCATGGTCGCTGTTTGGGTTGTGTGTGTTGGTATCCGAGTGCACGATGCAGGATGGGCGATATCGTCGTCGGTCCACCATTTGAGTGGCTAGGAGGCGGCGCAGGCACGCTCTTTTGTCTCTCCATCAATCAATAGTGCGTTGTTGTGTGTGTTCGACACACCAATGAAACAAGCGCAATCAGAGCTTTTAATTCTGGCTGCTAAACCGCTTTTGAATGATAACTGAGCGTTTTAGCGCAAAAAATCAGATTTGAACCACTTATTTTGAAACGGAGTACTCCGTTATTCGTGAGTGATGTTCGGTTTGGTGAGTGATGGTGTCCGTTTCACCTGTCGACGAAATGACACATCGATTGCTCGAGCCCATTTCCGAACACACCAGCTCAAGAGCTCACTTCACGCTTCACATCTCCACGACACACACACATGAGCGGCGTCGTTGTGTTCACTGGCGCGCTCGCCCAGCCGCGCAAAGAAGCAGCAGCTGAAGCTGAGCGCCATGGCTTCACTGTCGGCGAGAGCATGACAAAAGCCACTTCGATCCTCGTGTGCGGCGACAAGGTCGGCGCAAAGAAGATCGAGGACGCGAAGAAGCTGAACGTCGAAGTGCTCACCGAGGCTGAATGGCGCGCAAAGCTGAGTGGCAGCGGTGCTGCTGGTGATGCTGACAGCGCTGCTTCTGCACAAACGTCACAGTCAGCGCCTGCAGGGTCAAAGAAGCGTAAAGCCGCAGAACCAAAAGCAGTCGCTGCGGCTCCTGCTGCCGACGCAAGTGCTCCTAGTAGCAGCAGCACAAATGGCGAGGTGGAGACAGTCGTGTTCACGGGTACGCTACTGAAACAGTCGCGCAAAGAGGCGACGAAAGAAGCAGAAGCCAAGGGCTTTCGCGTGCAGCCCAAGACAACGAAAGCCACGACGTACCTCGTCTACGGAGAGCGCGCAGGACAGAAGCTCGATGAAGCAAAAAAGCTCAACATGACGGTCTTGACAGAGGACGAGTGGAAGCAAAAGCTCGCAGCGATCGCCGGCAATGACGCGAGCACACCGCCGCCTGTGAAGAAGCAAGCGCTTGAACCGTCTGACGCAAGCAGCAGTAGCGACATTGAGTTTGACGACGCGACTGGTGCGATCAACGGCATTCTCCCCAAGCGCTTGCTCCCAGACGGGACGTTCCACGACGTCAAGAGCGCGTCGTCGAGCGCCTCGTACGTGCTCAAGCGCCTCGGGAGCACGTACACGTGCAACTGCCCTGCGTGGCGGAACCAGCGCCATGCGCCGACTGCGCGCACGTGCAAGCACTTGAAAGCGCTCTTGGGCGACGCGTACGAAGCAGCGCGGACGCAGCGCACTGCTGGTGCAGCCGCCGCGTCAACAAGCAGTAGCTCCAAGAGCAAGAGCAGTAGCAGCAGTGCAAAAGGCAGTAGCTCGCCGACGCGCAAAGCCACGGCGCCGAAAGTGCTGCTTGCGAACAAGTGGGAGCGTGAGAAGCACGACCCTGTGAACTGGTGGATCAGCGAAAAGCTCGACGGCGTGCGCGCGTTCTGGGACGCGAAGCGCCGCGTCTTCCTCTCGCGCTTGGGCAACGTGTACCCCGCACCAGACTGGTTCACGACCGGCTTCCCAGACGACGTGAACCTCGACGGTGAGCTCTTTGGCGGTCGCGGGAAGTTCCAATCGACCGTTGGGATCGCAAAGACCGATGGCTCGAAGCACTGGGATCAGCTCGTGTATAAAGTGTTTGACGCACCATCGCTCACGGGCAAAACGTTTGAAGAGCGCATGGCGACTACACAGTCGCTCGTGACTGCTGCGAGCTCACGGTTCATCGAGTGGGTCGAGCACACGCAGTGCACGTCGCTCGCGCACTTGGACAAAGTCTTTGCGGAGATCGAGAAGCTCGGTGGCGAAGGTTTGATGATCCGCGAGCCTGGGAGCGCGTACTGCGAAGGCCGGTCATCGTCGCTGCTCAAGATCAAGAGCTTCCACGACGGCGAAGCGATCGTCGTGGCGCACGAAGCTGGGAAAGGCAAGTACGTCGGCATGACTGGCGCACTGCGGTGTAAGATGGCGAGCGGCAAGATGTTTAAGTGCGCGAGTGGGCTCTCGGACGAGCAGCGCGCGTCGCCACCGGCAGTCGGGAGCGTCATTGTGTACAAGTGCCAGGAGCTCACGAACGACGGCATCCCGCGCTTCCCAGTCTTCCTCGGACTCGCAGCGGACAAGACGTGTGCGACGGACCCGATCATCGCGAACGTCATTGGTCGCGACTAAGTACTAGAGTGGATAGCGGGTGAGCGAGAGAAAGAGCGCGCCATACATACATGTGCACACAGAAGAGATGCCTGTACGCTTTGAATGACATCACTACTACGACTAGAACAGCTAGGACTTACTACAGCTAGGACATACTACAGGTACTACTATGACAGTCCAACGTCTCACGAGAGCAAGAACTGGACCCTCGTCTTTGCGCTCGGACTGCACTGCGCAGTCGACAGTGGCGGTGCACTCGCGCGTGGTGTCTCATTCGAACGATCACATGTACTGAGGACAGTGATCGTGTCTTGAGCGACTGGAGCGATATGGACGCGCTCGACTGCAGCAGCGTCGTGTGGCAAACGCGTTCCCGCGTCTGCAGCCGCGTCGAGCGGTCCGATCATGCAGTACTCGCTAATGTGTGCGTCGCGCAGCATAGCCGACGCCGCGTCCAAGCGACCGAGCACGCCACTCAATGCGGCGACAAAGTTCACGTCAGCGTTGTACGCCGTGATCGTCCCAGGCGCACTCACGCGAAGCTCCAAGTGGAACGGATACTCGATCGCCGCGCCAACGAGCTGCTTGACGAGCGCTGCGTCTTCTAACACATGCGGGAAGATGAGTGCGAGCGTGTCGTGCGTTACGTGCGCAGTGAGGCGGCCAGTCGTGTGTACGACAGCGCAGATACTGCCGAGCTCGCTTTCCTGCGCGTCATCTGCTGGTGCGACGGTGATTGCACCCGAGTGCATGCGCAAGCCAGCGTGGCTCTGTGTGTAGCGCTGCCACTGCTCAATGAGCACGTCACGACCGACATACGAGTGGAACTCCAAGTGCGGATCTACTCGCGCGTCGAGGAACGCTTGCTGTGTGCTCGCAATTGCGATCTGGCGCTGGAGCGCTTGGAGTGGCTCGGGCAGTGCAGTGCTACGATAGCTGATACTTGGACTGGAGCTGCTACTGGCGTGGAGCATGCGCATGGCGCGGACATCAAGACTGTCGCTGTCTGGGAAGCGCTGGAAGCCGCAGCAGAAGACGCGAAAGTACTCGCGTGCGAGTGCTGCAGCAGAGCCACTTGCATCAAAGCGCGTCGTGAGGGCACGCGTTGTTGCGAGGCTCCGCCGGAGCTCCAAGTCGCTGATCTCCTGCTTCAAGGCGTTCACGTCCAAGCGCAAGCGGTCTTCGAGGTACTGCAGCCGATCGCGAAAGCGCGCGAGGCCACGAGGAAATTTCTTGCGCACACTCTTTGCACTTGCAGGCGCTGCATGCTTTTGGCCGCGATTGCTACTGGTGCCGGTTGTGGTGTTAGTGGTGCCGGTGCTTGTGCTGTTATGCTTGGTGAGGGCACGGCGCCGCACGGGACCGAGCTGCGGCGTTTGCTCGGGAAACGCGAGCGCATCCTGCAGTGACGCGATCGCGGGTGCACCAGCTGCGATAGCTGCCATTTGTTCGGGTGGTGTCTGTTGCCGCGACTGCTGCTGCTGCTGGAGAGGGACCTGGCGCTGCTCGTGTGGTGCTGCACGCATGCTGGTAGGCACGTTGTGCAATGGTGTTTGCCCGCTGTCCCAGCGCTGTTTGGGTCGTCATGAGTGCATGCGCTTGCAGAATGCGTGCACTCACATCAGCAGCAGCAGCAGTGTACCAGCGAACACGAGCGAAGTCGATGGTATAGGTCCTTCGTCGCTATTCGTCGGTGTTCGCTGCAAGAAGATTGCAAGTGTGTTCAGCACCACGAACGACGTGTGGTCAACATACCAACTTCAACCAGTGCGTGGTCCACATGAATTAATGACTGAATACAAAGAATAACTATAGTATAGAACAATAGAGTATATATTGAAAGCAACAATGTAATCTTCAATTATCGTTTGTATCTTGAATCCAGTATTGATAGAGCGAAAGTAAATTTTCTAATATGAACAGTCTATTATTCAGCATATTGCACTACTTCGATCGATCCATTTCAAAGGTTGATGTGTGAGAACGAGAGCCAAGATGGCGACACCACGCGCTCGTCGTCGCGGGAGCGGCACAGCAGGCGCGAGCGACAGTATGCGTCCGCAACAGGACACAGCGTCATCGCCTACCGCTGCAACAGGCGGCGGCAGCAGTAGTGCGCTCGGTGGCTTTGGCCAGTCGCTCGCGCAAGAAGTCGACAATGCGACCGCCAAGTGGATGAAAATGATCTCGTCGACGTTCTTGGGCGAGAGCGCGAGCTCATCGCTCTTTGCGCGCCGTGCGCCAGCGCTCACTGCAACACCACACGAAAATGCGCCACGCCGCAAAGGCAACATGCGCGAGCTCAAGATCGCGCTCGTCGGCGGTTCAGCAGTGGTGCGTTCGGTCGTAGCGCTGCTGCTCCTGGTGGTGTCACGCTGCTGCTACCAGTGTAGGAGTTCTCCTACCAAGCCTCACCTACACACGCTGGCGCCTCTCTGTCTATACAACCGACTGATAATGACAGGGCAAAACGAGCATCGTGCGGCGCTGGCTCCAGCGATCGTACCCGTCGCAGTACTCGCCGACGATCGGCGTCGACGTCCATGCGATGCCGTTCAAGCACGCGCGCACGGGCGAAGACGTGCTGCTGCACATCTGGGACGTCTCAAGCGCAGAAGTCGACGCGAGCGCTGCGTCGCTCCACGCGCTCGTGTGCGAAGGACTCGACGGCGTCTTCTGCGTCTTCAACGTCCATCGCGTGAGCTCGATCGCAGCAGTCGACAAGTGGCGCCACTGCTTGAGCAAGTACACGTCGGCACGCGAGCTCCCGTTCTTCCTCCTCGCGCACAAAGCCGACTTGCTCCAGAAGCGCGTGATGACAAGCGACGATATTGCCTCGTATGCACGAGTACGTCCATTCATGGCTATTGGTTTAGTCGACGGTGAGTAATGGTGTTGACCTGGATTTGCTCATTCACTCCCATGGTTACGCTGGGTTATGTAACTACAGACAGCAGGGTACCGCGGCTGGATGTGGACAGTTGGACGGTCAAACTTTGGTGAGAACGACAAGCACCCAGCAGTGATGAACGCTCTCGCGCGCATGGTCGAGCTCATTCTGAAAGCCCGCGATGCAGCAGAGCACGCACAGGCGTCACGGGATGCAGTTGCGCCGGTACGTCCTTCACTCACGGTCTTTCTCTCTAGCTTACCTTCTGAACAACTAGGACTCACACTGGAGTCTGCACTCTAACTAGGGCGTCTTTGCGTCGCGCACGAGCGTGCCGCTGGACGTGATTGAGACTGACGACGCGCTCCATCAGTTCTCCACGTCGCTCTTGCGCATCCCGACGCACGCGATCACGACGATCCCTCGTGGCGGTGACGACGCGAATGATGGCGTAGTGTCTGCCACGGACACTGTCAAGCCAAGTCGTCCAAAGCAAGCGCCGTCTGTGCCTCCTTCGACTGCGACTGCGTCGCCAGCAGTCGACTACGGCGGCAACTGGATCCTCGGGACGCACAAAGGCGTGTACTTGCGCGCAACGAACGATAGCTTCGTCGCGAACGACGAGACGGAGGACGAAGTGACCGAGACGGAGACGTTCACATTCCCATTTGCAAACGTCGCGCGGCTCGAGCACGAGCAAGAGCGTGAAGACGACGACGACAGTGGAGCTGACGAAAAAGCGCCGAGTGATGGTGCGAGCGGCAGTGACGACGACAGCGAACAGCGCACATCTGCAGACCCACACGATGCAAAAAGCAGCAGCAGCAGCAGTGGCGAGAGCGACGACGAGGAAGACGACGACGCGCGTTTGCAGCGCGAGCGAGCAGCGACTGACCGCATCAACGACGAGCTCGCGTGGCGTTTCTTCGCTGGAAGCATCGACCGCGCGCGCACGGAGCAGATCCTCGCGTACGTTGTGTCGTATCACGTGTGTATGGTTCCGTCGTGGGCTGACCATCACTCAATGTTTCGTCTGTGCGTGTATACAACCAGTGACAAAGAAGAAGGGACGTTCCTGTTGCGGCGCAAGGACGCACAGACGCTCATCCTCTCGTACGTCGGCGCGTCGCAGATCCACCACGTGCTCATTGAGTACGCGCAGCAGCAGTACCACATTGGCTCGTCCAAGGTCCGTTGTTGTGTTCTAACTCTAACTATTTGGACAGTGAGTGATAGTCTGTCCTTTTCCAAGCCACTGACTCCACACCTACTGCTGCTGGATGCGCCTCTAGACATCGCACGCAGCGTTCGCGACGCTGTGGAAGTGTCTCCGGAGCGTGCGGCGCTACGCCTATCGCGGTCTCCTCTTCACGCGCAACGCGGACTTTCGCGTCGGCACGAAGCCAGCGCCAGCGCTTGCGCCAGTGAGTGATGGTCTTGCCCTTGCGCAGCCACTGCCAGTGACACCGAGCATCTGGCGCACGCGCACGCGCAGCAGCTCGAGCAGTTCACTTGGCGACAAGAGCAGCAGCACGAGTCGCCACGCGTCGCCGCGCAAGCCGCCGCGCTTGGTCTCTGGCTTGCAAGCGACGCAAGAGCACGTGCGCGTGCCACCGCAACTGCGCATTGAAGAGCTCACGCAGGACTTTTACACACAGCTCACGGAGCGGCTTGCGCATTTGGCGGCGACAGCGAGTGAAGGTCCGAGCGACAATGACAAGGACGCAAAGAGCAGCAGCACTGTCGAAGGGGGCGACGATGAAGTGCAGACGCTATTAGCGATGGTACGGCCACTCTTCATGCAATGACAGCTGCTTGTACAAGTGAACGGATGGATGAATATACTCACATGTGTGCCGCTTGCGTAGGTCGAGCGCGAGAAGCGAGTGCTGCAGCAGCGCCGCGCGTCGGAGACGAAAGACGCCGAGACGCAGTGGCGGCAGTTTGTCAAGAGCATGGAGTCGTGGAACCGCATTGTGATGAACCTCGTACGTTTCTGTCGTTGCGAGCTCTGGGGTGTGTAGCATACGCTGTGGTGAGTTTGCCGAGTGACTAACAAACCTCACACTCTCTTCTTGCTCGGATGGGCTCTGAGCAGGAGCTGCAGTCACTGCGCGTGTAGTGAGAGAGCGACGGAGCAGCGAGTAGGAGTGAGTGGCAGCTCGCAAGTGAACAGTGTGTGAATGACGTCACGTGGTCACATCAACTGGCTGTCGTCACGTTCATTGTCGTTGGTGTCGTTTGAACTGGATGAGTGAGAGTGACCACATCGCACGGACACTTGATAGGCCATGAACTGTCATTTACAAAACCAAGCTATCTAGAACTGTGTTTATTGAAAATTATTGTCCTAGCTTGCAAAATGTATTCACTTAGATGCCTATTTATCAAATATTTGGCGAATGAATGGGCTATTTTTGTTATTTTGAGATATTTACTGATCAAAAATGTAATATGCTCGAGAATTTTCTGGTTTCCCTGATTTTTCGCACGCTCACTCTCAATAACGTGCATCTACTTCCCCCAAACAGCTCAAATTCACGCCAGCGCATTGAAGCAAAAGCAAGTGAGCGATTGAGATGCAGTGGCGCGTGGGGCTCTGGTGCGCAGTCGCGGCCGCCGCCGCCAGCTTCGCGTCCGTCGTGCGCGCAGACGCTGAGAACCACGAGGTGCGTCTCCATATCCATTCGCTCTCTCTTTGTATGTACTGCATGCGTGCATTCGCTTCATCGAGATGCCCATGACCAGAGTGGTGACGTGGCACCATGTCGTGCACTATGCTCTGTCTGTAAATGCGTGTATCTGTAGTACTCAAAGGGCGATGAAGTGGTCATCTGGGTGAACAAGATCGGTCCGTTCAACAACCCGCAGGAGACGTACACGTACAACTCACTGCCGTTCTGCAAAGGCCGTGGCATGGAGGAGCCCGAAGCGCATGCGCTTGGCATTGGCGAGATCCTCGAAGGCAACGAGCTCTTCAACTCGGGCCAGCACGCGTACTTTGGGCTCGACACACCCAAGACCACGCTCTGTTACCAGACGCTCTCGGACGCCGATGCGCTCAAGTTTGGCGCTGCTGTACGTCCAATAGAGCGCCGGTGCTGGCTATGGGACTTTGGGGCTTATCGAGCGACTGACTGGCTCGTGTGGACGCGCATAATGACACGCAGGTGGACGAGCACTACTGGTACCAGCTGAGCATCGACGATCTGCCAGTCTGGGGCCTCGTGGGCAAAGTCATGAAGCCAAACGACGACCCTGAGTACCTCAAGCAGGTACGTACGGCTCGCACGTGGGAGAGATTGGTGTTGATACGGGACTGACCGTCATTCACTGTCTCTCTGTCTATTCACTGCAGTACCCAGTTGGCACGCGCGTGCTGTACACGCACAAGAAGTTCTCGATCTCGTACAACGGACCGCACATCATCCACGTGAACCTCACGTACTCGGACGTGCTCACGTCCATTACGTCCAACAAGTACGTTGGTCTGTCTCCCTTGTCTACCCATCACTCTCAGTCCTGCACTCTGACCATCACTCTTGCTCCTACAGACGCGTCGAGTTTACGTACGAAGTCGAGTGGACACCGAGCGACATTGCGTACGAGAACCGCTTTGACCGGTACTTGGAAGACGAGTACGTCCCGCTCTCTCTGTCTCTACTGCCTCTACTGCCAACTTCTGTCTTCTCGCGACCAGTACGACCATCACTCACTGTCTCATACCAACACGCGTAGGTTCTTTGAGCACCAGATCCACTGGTTCTCGATCTTCAACTCGTTCATGATGGTGATCTTCCTCTGCGGTCTCGTCGCGCTCATTCTCCTCCGCACTCTGAAGAACGACTACGCCAAGTTTGCAGAAGACGACGCGGAAGAAGAGCTCATGCTCGACGGCAAGAGCTCGCTGCTCAAAGACGACGCAAACTCGGGCTGGAAGCTCCTCCATGGCGACGTCTTCCGCGCGCCGCCGTACTTGCTGCTCTTTTGCGCACTCATCGGCACGGGCGCGCAGCTCCTCGTGCTCTCGATCTTTGTCGTGCTCATTGCGATCGTGTCGTCACTGTACATGCAACCGGGCGGCATCGTGTCCGTTGGTCTGACGGTCTACGCGTTCTCGTCTTTGGCGAATGGCTACGCCAGTGGCGCGTTCTACCACCAGTTCTTCTACCCGCGCGTCTCGAAAGACTGGATCCGCGCCATGTGCCTCTCGTCTGCGCTTTTGCCAACGGTCATCTTTGTCGCCGTGTTCTTTATCAACGCGTTGGCAGTCGCGTACGGCACGACGTACGCGATTCCGTTCGTGACCATCGTCCAAGTGATCCTCGTCTGGTTCTTCGTGTCGTGTCCGCTCGCAGTGCTCGGGACGATCCTCGGGCGCCACGGCGCAGCGAAGAGCGGGTTTCCATGCCGCGTGAACAAGTTCCCGCGCGAGATCCCGCAGGCGCGCTGGTACTTGCGCCCGCCGGTGATGATCATCTTGACTGGCATCTTGCCGTTTGGGTCGATCTTCATCGAGATGTACTTCATCTTTGCGTCATTCTGGAGCTACAAGTTCTACTACGTCTACGGCTTCATGCTCCTCGTGTTCCTCATCCTCGGCATCGTCACGCTCTGCGTCACGATCGTCTGCACGTACTTTTTGCTCAACGCTGAGAACTACCGATGGCACTGGACGTCGTTCGCTGCCGCCGGCAGCACAGCGCTCTACGTCTTTGTCTACGCGATCTACTTCTTCTTCTTCAAGACGAGCATGTCGGGCTTTCTCCAGACGTGCTTCTACTTTGGCTACATGTACGTCGTCTCTCTGGCTGTGTGACTGTGGCTGTGGTCGGACTGGACTGACAGTGATGTGTCGTGACGGGTCGTTGCGAGTGTAGGGGACTGTTTTGCTTTTCGTTCTTTATCATGTGCGGCACGATCGGGTACTTTGGCAGCAGCGTGTTCACGAAGCGCATCTATCGCAACATCAAGTGCGAGTAAGCTCAGGATGAAGAAGCTCCAGGCGCGACGTCATGCGCGCAGATCACGAAGCGTCACAGACACCAACACCAAGCAAATGCAAGAGCAAGAGCGAGTGGCTGTGAGAGGTCTGGAGCAGCTCTGGACTACGCAAGGCAGGCATGCAAGAGTGAAGAACAAGTGCGCGACTTGCATAGAGAGCGAGAGAGCGGAGCGAGCCTAGTTGACAGAGAGTCGAAAGAACAAGTTCGCGCAATGGCGAGTGACTGCGCAAGTGGGTCGCGTCGTGTTGCTCCTGCTTCAGATGTTCACGACCAGACTGACTGACTGTCGACTGCCAACTACCTACCTACTGCACTCTTGAGACACACGCACTGTCGTCCTAAGACTTGTTCTACCCAAATGACTTGACAATGTCGACAACAGCTTGGATCGTGCCGGCAATCATCCCGGCGACACCGACGACGATGATCGCGTAGTGCAGGACTTTCGATCCGAGCGAGAGCGAGTGGCGGTGGAGCTTGAGGTAGAGCACGGGCGGGATGATGATCGCCAGCATGCTCGAACCGACGGCACCAAAGAGACTGATGAGCAGTCCGACGTCTGGGATGCAGATCGCAATGATCATGAGCGTCGTGCAGATCATGGAGCGGTAGAGCGTGCGGTTGCACTCGTACTGCGACATGCTGAAGACGCGCTCCATGAACGGCGGGAGCTTTGGCGGTCCCTGCGTGCTGCTCCGGTGCTCTGGGTGCCCTGGTGTGATCGAGAGCGTCGAGAGGTGCGAGTGCGGTCGCGAGATCGACGACGCGTGCGAGTCGCGGAGCTCAATCTCCGGCGTGAGCGGGTAGTTGTGAGGGTAGTGGTGGTGGCTGCTTCCGACTTGGTGGTGGCGCTGCCGCGGGTGGTGGTGACTGTGGCTGTGGTGGCTCGGCAGTGCTGCAGGTCGCATGAGCGACCCAGGACGCGACATGGACTTCTCGAGCACTTGGATCGCCGGGTAGAACTGGATCGGGAACGACAGTGTGCACGCAAACGCTAGGAGAGCATTCGCCTGTGTGGGTTGGATAGAGGAAGAGGTGGAAGCAACGTGAGTGAATGTGCTTGTGCCTGTGCCTCTGTGGCCAGAGAGAAAGAGAGAGTGAATGTAGCGAGGACGTACTGCTGTGACGCCCCAGCCTGTGCAGTAGTCGTGGAGCACAGCAGTCATGCTGCCGTTTGTGATGCGACCGAACGCAACTGTTGGGAGCTCGCCAATGACGAGAAATAGCACGAGGATCGCGAGCATGCAGACGGCGAGGACGCGCGGAAAGAGCGTCGGCGAGCTCATTTCGTTCTGGATCGGTAGGATGAGTCCGATGCCTTCAAAGCTGTACACCGCCGTGCCTGCGAGTCAATAGAGGGAGAGACATTGTGTGAGTGTGCTGAAGTCCCAAGTCTCAAGGCACCAAGTCGTGAGCCATCTTTGTGTGAGTTCGCACCGTAGAATGCTGGAATGGCGCTCCAGTCAATGTGCACGGGCTCGAGACGCGGCTTCTCTGGCGTCGCTTCGTACTCGATCGAGTAGTAGAACACGATCGCAATGCCTGAGATGACTGCAATGTTCGCTGTTGGGCACGACACGTCACGACACAGTGAGTAGTCGGAACGCAAGCGCAAGTTCAGCAGACTCATAGCCACAGCACGCTTGAGCAGTCGTACCGAGTCCAGAGAACGGCGTGATGCGTTTGAGTGTCCGGAGCCACGAGAGCAGGAGCAGCACGGGGAAGATCGCAAGGATGAGGTGGCGCTCGTGCACAACGCTTTGCATTCTGAGATTCACACAAAGAGACAGCGAAACCACCAATAATCACACAAAAACAGCGCAAAATCGCAATGTGAGCTCGTCACGCCATCGTCGCGACTGCTAGTCCTGAGTCACGTGGACGTACTTTTCCGGCAACACGACGTGGATGTTCGTTGCGATGAACGTAAAGTAGACGCAGCAGATGCCCAACTGCGTGCCGACGAGGAAGACGTCGATGAGGAGCTTGCCTTTCGGCCCGAGGATCTCACGGCCAACATCGCCGAACGACATGGGCGTGTTTGGCGCGACCATACGCTTGCAGTGGAGCAGCAGGTCCATGTTGTAGACAGACACAAGCGCCTAGCGACAGCCATTTGTGTCGTCAGTCGAGTTGATAGACACACACTACAAACACATGGCGACACACAGTGTACGACCATCGCCACATACATATGGAGCAATCACATGGACGTACCACAATGACAAACATGACGGGCGCAGCGTAGATGCCGGTCTGCGAGAAACCGTTCGGGAGCGACATGGCCCCAGGACCGATGTTGCCTTTGAGCAAGTGCACGACGACTGCGAGCACCGAGAGCTTCTCGCGCAGTGACGGTGCCGGCATACCAAACGACGACGAGCGCACAGGCGGCGGCGTCATGCTCGCAGCGTACGCGGCGTGGCGCGGACTCGCGTTCGCAAACGACTTGTGCGACGCAAAGCTATGAGCGCTGCAGATACCGTCAGTGTCGAGCGGATGCTGAAGCTGGAGCTGCTCGTGGCGCTTCGCCTTGTCCTCTGCAAGCAGCAGCAGCTGGTCGTGCCCCGAGAATAGCTTGCTGCTGTCGTCGCTTGTGGCTTCTGCTCGACCTGCTGCGGCGACGTTGTTGCCATTTGTGCGGCGGTGGCTCGAGATGTCGGCGACCGCAAAGTCTCGCGGCGACGAGTCCGAGTCCGTGGCACTGAGCGGCTCCATTGCACGTCGTGTGTGTGTATGAGCGTGCGCAGTTGAGCGGAAGAACAGAAGTGAGTGGCGAGTGGCAATGAATCGCAGTCGCGGCAGCGTCGCCACACGCTCGCTCGCGACACTTGTGATGTTACTGCTCCTGCTTGCTTGCTTGCTCGTGTGTGTGTGTGGTCTGCCTGAAGGCTGCTGCTGCTGAGGTGGCTGCGATGCGAGGTCGACGGTAGTGCGCACGTGTGTGTGTGGCAAGTTGTTTGTGGCGAGCTGCTCTTCATGCTGCGCCTCTTTGCGCATCACCTCTTTGCCGTTGCATATCTGGTCAAATACACGCGCATCGGAAGCAGCAGTGCGAGAATGTCGCATTGTACTTGCAGGTGTTGTGGATCGAGACAGAAGGACGCTTTCGCGGTGCAAACACTTGCGAATTGCATTTCACCGTCACAGATCAATGTTACTGGAAGGTCGCAAAAACATGGGTTCTGCAACCAAAAGGGTGATGCGACTGTAAATTACGGCTTTTCGTTCGCGCCTGGCTAACCGAGCCAAAGACAATGTGCTGCAGCATACATTACGCAAGCTCAAGTGGACTCAAGAAGCTGCTTGAAAATGGGTACATGCGAATGTTTCACGCGCAATACCACAACGATTGCCGCGCATGCGTCTGTAGTGTCCATTGTTTTAACCGCCACGCACAAGCAACAACATGGTGCTTGTCGAACGGACACTTCATGTGGTCGACTACAAACAACAAGGGCGGTGGTGGACCTCCTCGTCACGCGCGCAGACACCAAGTCACACACTTGCACACACTCGCGCTGCGAGCGCCGAGACGGCGATGCGTGGCACGCCACAATG
Organism: Globisporangium rhizosaccharum; assembly: GCA_023333795.1. NCBI lineage: Eukaryota > Oomycota > Peronosporomycetes > Pythiales > Pythiaceae > Globisporangium > Globisporangium rhizosaccharum. The sequence continues at coordinate 1,991 of JAASFN010000616.1, read as the reverse complement.
ACACTCCCGCACTGCCACTGGTGATTGGTACAACAGCGCAGAGGTACATTCGCTGGTATGCGCCTGTGCGGTCCACGCCACGTTCAGGTCCGAGGCGGTCGCGGGAACACGGCAACCACGAATGCACGCATGTACACACACACAACACGACACTGCTTCGCGACGATCGTTTGGAAGACGTGGCGCCATCGTTGTCATCAGCCTAATGCTGACCGAGCAAGTGATCGTCTGCTGCTGTCAGCTCCTCCTCCTCCCGCCCTATCTCAGCTGCGATCGTACTCTTGTCTACTTGCCGACTTGCCAACGTACGTGCTTGCCCACCTCAATACATAACACTCACTCACTCTCACTCATTCACTTGCGCTGACGCCGGCGACAACGCGCCAACGATTCGCTCACGCGCTGTGAGCGCACGCACTCTCTCACGCACTTGCTTTGACCGGGAAGCACGGCAGCGGCTGCAAGTTTGGCAAGCTATTCATGGGCGTGAACGCGTTGAGGAACTCGGTATTGGGCGAGAGCCAGTCGTCGAGGAGCAAACCTTCAGTGAACGACCCCTTCGTGCTCGCGGGGTTGTACTCGTACTTGCTCTCGGGGTTGAGCGACCACATGAAGCCGCCGGCGTAGCCCTTGTCGAGCATCACGCGGATCGTCTTGTCCGTCGTGCGCTTCGTGGTCTTGAGCGGGTGCGCGTCTTTCGTGTACAAGCCGGCAAACTCGCCCAAGAGCACGGCGCTGTCGCGCTCCTCGAGTAGAAAGCCAAACATGTCGTTCATTGTCACGGCGACGCGGCTCTGGAGCACGTCGTCCGAGAGCTCTTCGTACGACGAGTAGTCGGCTTTTGTCTTGGCGCCGTAGAAGTACGCTTGCGGCGACACGGCCGTGGTGTAGTAGTGCGGCGCCCACACGAGCTTGTGCTCGAGCGAGAGCTTCGGCTTGGTGGTCCCGGCTTTCTGGAGCCCGCCGCCCCACCAGTCGTAGTACGACATCTCGACGCCGTCGATCGTGATCTTGTGCGTCGCCACGACGCCTTCGACAAACGCGAGCCACTGCGGACAGTTGGCGTGCATGACCTTGGCGATCTTCTCGCACCCGACGACAAAGTCCGCGCTCGTGCCCGTGCCCCACTCGGCGTTGTACGGCTCGTTCTTGAGGTCGAGCCCCATGACGTTCCAGTACTTGGCGCCGCAGAGCTCTTTCGAGATAATGCCAACAGCGTTCAAGAAGTCGTCTTGCGAGACGCCAAGACTGTCGTCGAACCAGTTCCCACCCGACTTGGCGTTTGTGAGCGTGTGCATACTGAGCAGCACGCCAATGTTCCGATACGCGAGCGACTGAACGATCGACTGGAGCGTCGACGTGAAATTCTTGATGTTGATCGCGCGGTTGCTCTGCTTGTTGATCACGCCTTCGGCTGGCGCGTTGTTCTTCAGGATATTCTCGACCGAGAGCGGAATGCGCACAGCGTTGAACTTGTTCCGAGCCAGGAACGCAGCAATCTCGTACTACACGTAGCAGCACGTTAGGACACGTTCGAACACGTGAGTCTACAGCACTACCTAGTGCAACATGCTCAAACACATCCTAACCCATTGTGACGTGATAGGACACAACCAACGCAAGGTACACGGACGAACGTACTGCTGTCGTGCCGTTCTCCATGTTCTCCCACAGACCAAATGGCACTGCGAGCGCCGTCTCCATGCCGAACCAGTTCACGCCTTTGATCGTGAACGGCACCGTCGTACCATTCGCTGCGACTGCGAGGAGCTGGCCGTTCTTGCTCAAGTAGTTTGGCTGTTCGCACGTCACGGCTGTGCTTGCGTACGTCTTTGGGTTCCCAATCTGTCCGTCGTCGCTGATGATGTCGCCGTCGTTCGTCTTGCCGTCTTTGATCGCGCGCTTGCCCTGCGCACTGAGCTCGTACAGCTTTGCGCGAGCGGCGCTTGCATCGCGTGCACGCTGCGCGCTGACTGTGATGAGCGCGACTG
>JAASFN010000615.1:0-16467 GCA_023333795.1 Globisporangium rhizosaccharum | reverse complement strand
GATGTACTTGCAATGTTCTGGATGTGGTTGACCTCTGCTCTGTGCCCACGCTCTGCTTTTCGGGTGATTGTGTGCTTGCTTTCAGGCGCGGACTTCAGCTCAATCGTTTCGCTGCTTGAGGGATCATGAGTAAGTGAATGAGTAGCAGCAGTGCGAAGCAAGCGTCTCGAACTCGAGCACATGATGCGCTACTCCATTGTCGAGTGAGCCATGAAGGAACTGAGTGCAGCGCACGATCGACTTGAACGATCCGATCTCAAGGCCCTCGGGTGTCGCTCCAAACTCTTGCCAGTCACTGCACAGCTCATAGCTTCTTTCCAGCAAGGACGAACTCTTTCGATGCGACTTTGAGGATACGTGGAGCAGCGTCACTTTCACAGCGTCTCTCTCTCTCTCTCTCTCTCTCTCTCTCTCTCGTGCGCGCATACTCGGCACTCCAGCCATCATCACAACAAGCGCATTGGTTGTGAGCACCATCGCGGGTGTAGGAACAGACTGTGAGTAGGTACAATGCTCGCTCTTTCATTGCTGAGCGACATGCACTGAGTACGTCTGTGAACGGCACTGATGGTGTTCACGTGTCCAGACCCAAGCCGCTCACTCTCACGACTCCCTCTCTCGCACTCCTGCGCAAGACACTGGTGCTCATCGTCGTGATGGAACAGCTAAGCAGCTACTGCGCCTGCGTCTGAGCAGCAGCAGCAGCAGCGGCATCGCCAGGCGCCTCGGCGTCGCCGTACGTCAGCGCGCGCTTCTCGCCGACCTTGCCCAGCAGCACGCGCGCGTGCTCGTTCGCCAAGAAGCGGTCTGCGAGCACTTCGCCCAAGCCTTCCGCTTCCTCGCGCGGACCCGAGACCGAGTCTATCGTCATAACGTACACAGACAGACAGACAAGACAGACAGCAGCAGCACACATCCACAAAGCAAGCGAGCAAGACACACATCCACAAGAGCCGCGCTGTTCGTCAGTCGTCCAGCCCTCGCACGTTCATTGCGTTCGACTCAGCAGCCAAGCAACCGATCACGCGATGCCCAGGCGACGCCATACCTTGGACTCTGCTCTTGCCGTCGCGCGAGAGCACCGTTGCCGTGAGCGTAAGCGTGTCGCCGTTCAGCGTCGTGTTGACGCCCATGGCGATCTGCACAAGCGGTCGCGAGCGAGGCGAGTGTCATCGAGCGAGCACGAGATCAGGAACGAGAGCATTGCGATGGTGAGCGCGTGTGTTGGGCCCCAGACCGACGCAGAGCTACACGATGAAAGATGAGAGAGCGAGCAGACGCAGTACCTGGCAGCCGCCCTCGAGGTTGTACAGCAGACTGCGCTCGGCCGTGCACAGCTGCGCCGACTGCTCGTGCTCGATCTTCGCGAGCATCTCGAGCATCTGCCGTCGGTCGGTCGTGCGTCCATCGGTCGTGCCAGTCGGCCACACACACGAGGACAGAGTCATACGCAGTAAGCACTAGTGTCAGCCGCTCTGCGCTTGTACCAAAGCGCCAACAAGAGAGAGAGAGAGAGACACACACACACACACACACATACGCGCAATGAGCACTGCAGCAGACAAACAGACCGACCTCTGTGTCATCGGCGCGACACTCAATGCCGATGCTCCCCTGTCCCACGCCGTAGCCAAACGTCTCGACCGAGAGCAGCTCGTCAATGCGCGCACCGAGGCCGCCGCGACGGAAGCCACACGCGGCGACAATGATCGCGTCGTAGTCGTCGTGCTCGTCGAGCTTCGCGAGACGCGTCTGGATGTTCCCGCGGATCGTCTTGATCTGGAACGACGGGTAGAGACTGGCGGTCGAGTGCACACGTGTGCGTGCGTAGCAAGCGATGCACAGAGACACAAGCGACCGAGTGAGTCACGATGCGAGCGACTCGACTTGAGTCATCACGGACGCTCACGCACCTGCGCAGGAGTGCTTCACGGCGCAGCGAGCTCGTGCCGATCGTACTGCCCTCTGGCAGCGCAGCGAGCGTCGTGACGCCGTTCAGCTTGTGCTTTGGGTGGATGATCGCAGCGTCTTCTGGGCTCTCGCGCTTGCAGATGCCGCCGAGCACGAGACCAGCTGGCAGTGTCGTCGGCATGTCCTTGAGCGAGTGGACTGCAAAGCGTGACGCTCCAGAGAGCAGTGCTTCCTGTCGTATTCGCCAAGAGCAGTAGCAGCGTGAGCGTCATGGAGGACATGCGAGCGCTTGCGCGTCAACACTTTGCCATGAGAAGTGGAACGAACCTCAAGGCTCTTGGTGAACAGTCCCGACGACGTGCTCGTGCCCAGCTCGCTCAAGTGGCGGTTAAGCACCTAGCGTTCGATCACATTGCGTCCAAGCGAGTGAGTACCCACGCAAACTTAGTGAGCTGTTACGTGGCTCCATGATCGGTTGACAAGAGTCGCTGCTCGTCGTCAGTCCACGCAGTCGCACCTGGTCGCCGACCGTGTCCTCCTGTCCGACGATAAAGTCGATCTCTGGGTAGAGCTCCTAGTGTCCGACGTAGCAGTCAGAGGCGAGCACTGTCAGTCACCAATTGCTCATTGACGCATGCATGTGCGTGCGCATGTCTGTGCGCAAGACTGTCGAGCATGAATGACGGCAGCAGGACGCACCTGGAGCATGCCAATCACTTCGTTTGTCTGGACCATCGCCAGCTGGCTCTTGCGGGACGAGACGTAGATCGTCTTGCGGGTCGTAGCAGGCGCGCTCATGGTCGTTGTGAGGTGCGGGTGGTGTGGGGAGTGTATGATGCCGTCGAGCGCTCCTGATGATGTGGGCAAATGAGCGCGTGCCTGCTCTTTGAGGTTCAGATAGTGATGAAAGTGCGTGCTTAGGTTTGGTTGACTCGCGTGAATAGTGTAACGCACATAAAATTTGTGTTTCGTACATCACACATCGATTATCTGACTTTTTCACTATAGGAATTTGCGCATGCTCGCGCGAGCTGCTTGGCAAAGACGGCCTCGATGTCCTCGATGACTTCGAGGCGTCGTCGTCGTGCTTCATCTACATGCGCTTGTGCCTGCCGACACGTACGTGCACTCAGCACAACGGAGTCTACGCTTTCTTCACGTTGCTCCGAGTCGAATGCGTGTTCCTATTGACATGTTGCCTTGACCAGCCTGCGAATGTCGATCCCCTCAAACGCAAACGCAGATTGACAGCAGATCGGTATCACAACAAAACACGACTACGCCGATGATATCACTATCTTCTCTCAGGTTGAGCTCACGTCTTGACTCGAGTTCGTCGAGGAGACACTTAGTGCAACAACAATCTATGAGCGCAGTCTTACGTCATGTTCAGCGATACTCGATCGTGCGAATGCAAGCGCACAGCCGTCTTAGTAAGGTGCCAACACGTTGTCTCGCGTCGATGCCTTGGCCGAGGCGTCCTTGTGCGTTCATCATACTGACGCCTTTGGCATGCGAGTCGTGATGGTTGAGTGCGATGAACCACTCAAGTCACATGGACATTCAAGCATACAATTGGCAAGCTAATGTCCATTCTGGCGATTTTCGTGTGTCATTGCGATTCGAGCACCACGCAATGAGCAGCATGTTGGCAGTCGTGGTCGCGCGGCGGTGGTTGGCGAATGCCGCAGTGCGTGCATCTGCGTCAACGCTCAGCTGCAGAGCAGGCGCTCGCTCTGCGCAGTTGTGCACATGGGCTCGACTGCATCCTGCGCGGTGCGCAGCTGTGCCAGCAGCGTCACGAAGACACCGACGCAACTACTCCACCAGCGATGAGCGCCTTGTATCCGATACGCACACAGCAGCAGCAGCATCCGCCAGATCAGCGCCATGTGCGACGCCAATGGTGCTGCAGTACATCGAGCGCAAGAAAGAGTACCCAGGTACGTCCATCCATCCTCCACTCTCGACTCTCATCCTCTCGCGTCGCACGTGACGCTGACTCAATGTGTGTGCATGACAACCCAACCAACCCACAGACTGCATGCTGCTGTTCCAAGTCGGCGACTTCTACGAGTTCTTCGGTGACGACGCTCGTCGTGCCTCTCACGTACGCACTTGGCACTCCAGCGTCGATTGACAAAGTAATCGCAGTCACTGGCGCTGATCGATCTCTCTGTTGCGTCCCTCGTCTGTCTGTCGGTAGCTGCTCAACCTCGCGCTCACGAAGAAGTCGAAGCAAGCGAACGAGTTCGAAGCAATGTGTGGCTTCCCTCTCACGTCCCTCGACTCGTATGTCGAGAAGCTCGTACGTTCGCTAGTGCCTCTCTCTCTCTCTCTCTCTCTCTCTCTCTCTGTCTGTCTACTTGTGTGAGCAGTCGTGAGGCTGGTATCTCTGTCCTCATCACTGACTGCTGCCTGCGTCTTAGGTGATGCACCATGGCGTGAAAGTCGCGATCTGCAACCAAGTCGAGGTACGTCTCAGTCTCTCTCTCTGGGTCTATCACCTACGAGACTGACGCCTCGGTGCTTGACAGAGTGCGTCGAGCGCCAAGAAGCGCGGCTACAAGTCCCTCGTCGACCGCCAAGTCGTGCGCATTGTCACGCCAGGCTCGCTCGTCGAAGACACGATGCTCGCACCGGACGAGAACAACTACCTCGCTGCGCTCTACTACGACCAGATCGGCGCGACATGGGGGCTCGCATGGGCCGATCTGTCGACTGGCGAGTTTGTCTCGACGACTGCGACGAGCGACAAACTCGCAAGTGCGATCCTGCGCTGCTCGCCAAAGGAAATCCTCTTGCCAGCAGCAGCAGCAGGTCCTACCGATGAGACTCTGCTCGAATCAAATGGCCGTAGTGACGCTCTTGCCTCACTGCCAGAAGATCTGAAAGAGCTCCTGGACGCTGCGATCCCTCACACGTGCATGCGGACATACCGACCACACGAAAGCTACGTGATGCAGCCGCGAACGAGAGGCACTGCCGATCTGGACGCGCTGACAGCACTCGACAGCGCGGCAGAGCAAGCCGCAGCGCGTGCGATCCTCGACTACGTTGGCTTTACGCAGAAGAGCGCGACGTCACTCGTGCGCGCGCCGCTGCATCTCGAGTCGTCGGACCACATGATCATTGACGCCAGTGCGTGGAAAGCACTCGAGCTCGCCAAGGTGCGTTGCCTAGCGATCGAACTGAGAGTTGAGCTGGTTCGACCCATGACGACTCAGCATCTCTCTCTCTGTATGATCAGTCCCTAAGCGGCGCCAAGAGCGCGAGTCTACTTCACGCGATCGACGCGACCGTCACACCCGGCGGCTCACGGCTTCTTGCAGTACGTCGCTCGCACTGGTCGATTGACTGACTGACTTACTGATCCACTCCCTGTCATGCTTTGCCTGCTCGCTGGACTGTAGTCGCACCTGTCGTCGCCACTGATGAACCTCACGGTCTTGGAGACGCGTCTTGACGCCGTCGCGTACTTTGTCAATCACGACCGACTGCTCCGCCATGCGCGGAAGCAGCTCACAGAGGTGTTTGACATGGAGCGGAGCATCCAGCGCCTCTCAGTCGGAAGCGCTGCGACGCCGAAAGACCTCAAGAACGTCGCATCGACAATCAACGAAGCCAAGACGCTCGTGCAGCTGCTCGAAGCGCACGACGCTGCAATGCGCACGCGTCTAGGACAGAGCCTCCCTGGTTTGCCAGCGCTCGTGCAAACGTGCTGCAGCAGTCTCGTTGCGTCAACGTCGTCGTCCTGTGATGACAGCAGCGAGTCGCAGAGCGTGATCGAGAGCACTGCGCGCGAGATCCACGCTGCGCTCATGGACGACGTCACGGCGCTCAACTCGAAGACTGCGTTCGTCCGACCGGGGTACTCGGCTGCGCTCGACCACTGGCGCAGTGTCTTGCACCACGAGCCACACGCGACGCACAAGCAAGCGCTGCAGACCAAGTACCGCGCGCTGCTTGGGTCGACGCGGCTGCGCGTCGTGTACCAGAGCGAGAAAGGCTACTTCATTGACATCCCGCACGACGAGCACCGCAAGCTCTTGCAGCACGACGCGAGCAGTGCTGCGCTTGCGACCATGACGCTCATTCAGTCACTCAAGAACTCGGTGCGGTACCGCACGGACGAGCTCCGCGACCTCAATCGCGAGCTCTTGGAAGCGTCGAACGAAGTCGTGCGGATTGAGAGCGAAATCTTTGAGACGCTCCGCGTGCGCGTGCTCGCTAGTGTCGAGGCGCTCCAAGCGATGGCGCTCTCACTCGCACAGCTCGACGTTGTCTGCTCGCACGCGCAAGTCGCACTCGACCGGAACTTTACGCGCCCGTTGCTCGATGCGAGTCGTGAGCTCCACATCGAGGACGGCCGCCACGCTGTCGTCGAAGCTGCGCACCTCAAAGCCAAGAACTCGCGCAGCATGCGCGCGTTCGTACCCAACAGTCTGCACTTTGCGCCGACTCCGATCACGCCAGTAACGGCGTCGGACTCGGCGACGACCACCAGCCGCCGACTCGGCTCATGCTGGCTGCTCACTGGACCAAACATGGGCGGCAAGAGCACGTTCCTGCGCCAGAACGCGCACTTGGTCGTCTTGGCACAGATCGGGAGCTTCGTCCCCGCCAAGTTTGCGCGCATTGGACTCGTTGACAAGCTCTTTTGCCGCGTCGGGTCAGCGGACGACCTCGCGTCCGACAAGAGTACGTTCTTGGTCGAGATGGAGGAGACAGCGACGATCCTCACGCACGCAACGCCGCGGTCGCTCGTGCTCATGGACGAAGTCGGCCGCGGCACTGCTGTGAACGACGGCATTGCAATCGCAGGCGCAGTGCTCGAAGCACTATGTACCAAGCAAGTGCGCACGCTGTTTGCGACGCACTTTACAGCGCTCAGTGCGCTCGTAGCGGACGAGTGTCGCCGCGAGATGCAGCTGTATCGCATGGAAGTGCTCGAGCGGCGATCCGGTGCAAGTGGCGCGACGCAGCTCGTGTTCTCGCATCGCGTCGTTGAAGGACTCGCAAAGCAGTCGTACGGGATCAACACTGCAGCACTAGCAGGCTGTCCAGCGTCCGTCATTGCGCGCGCGACGGAGCTGCTCGAGACGATCTCGACTGCAAAGTCGTGATTGAACAAGTCTTGGTCGTCCGGAGCGATATGCAAGAGAGATATGAGAGTGATGAGACGACAGAGGGAAGCAGAGTGAGCAACGTGATGGTCTCATCGAATGCAATGTGTGTAGTCGTGTCAACTGCATCTTGATCGAACATGATGCACGCAAAGTGCATGCTACTGCTCAGTCGCTCAAGCAACAACAGACACCAGTGCATTGCTCTCACCTCATTCCTCCTCTCTCTTGTTCACACGCGATGCAACGCTCTCATTCGCGTAGTCGAGCAGTGGTGTCAAGCAGCAGCGATGCAAGTTTGTGTCGCATTGATCTCTCTGTTGAGTCGATCTTGCTTCGATACTGCGGGCCTTTCGAGTCATTGGTGCTTGGCGCTTGCTGCCTTCACTCAAGATCCGTGCACTTGAGTGAAGGTGTATCAATTTGTGAGTGAAGGTGTATCATTTGTGAGTGATGGTACAATGACTCACTACCAGATATTTTAAAACATTTTGTGCCTAGATCATGAATATTCGAGTAGTTAGCTGCGACTTGGTCGGCAGGCTTAATGACACGCAAGTTGTTGAATATTACACATGTGCTCATGCCATCGATCATGACTCATCATGTGCTTGAAATCGCGCCGTCTGCAGGACCGACAACTGCAACGCTCTTCATTCCGAAACTTGCGTCGCAGAGCACACAAGGCAGCAAGCAAGCGGCGGAGTGCATAGGAGACAACCATAACGACAGCTCGACTCAGTTTGCAGTCCAGCACGCGTCCCTACGCACGCTCTTCACGTCTCGCTACCCTTTACGCCGACTCGCTTCCGCGCTTCATCTTGTTGCGCTCCTCCTCCCCTCCTCCTCCTCTCGACATGCCACCTTCTACAAAAAGCGCGCGCCATAGCAATGCGAAGCGCAAGCGCAGTGCCAACAACAACAACGATGCCGCTGATGACGCCGCGCTCGCAGCAGCAGTCGCTGCGTCGCTTGCGACTGCACCCGCTGCAGCCACAACACCTGCAGTGATCTACATTGACGACGAGAGCGACGAGATCGCGCTCGAAGCGCTCTCGCACGTCGCCGTGCTCGCAGACGCCTCGGACGACGCTGGTGCGAATGACGAGTTCTGGATCGCTCAGCTGCTCGACGACGTCACGCACATGATGCTCGAGGCTGGCGACGCCGCAGTGCGCATCACGTGGCTCAACCGAGTCGGTGCTGACACTGCTACGAGTGCGACGGATGGTGCTGCTGCTGCTACTGCGACTGACAAAGACGGCGACGATGACGGCGAAAATGACAATGGCGACGACGATCGTGAAGGCGAAGATGATGATGAAGACGCGAGCGCCAAGCGATCGAAGAAGACAAAAGCAAAGACCACGAGCGCTCCGAGTCGCTACACGTACGCGTACGACGACGCGATCGACGTTGACGCGATCCTTTGTCACGTGTTTGGGCTCGAGTGCGCAGACGGCTCGCTCGAGATCACAGCCGCGTCGCTCCAGCGCGTACGTCCTATCGATGGCGTCTAGTCCCTCACTGTCGCTGTTGTGTTGACGTACTCACTCACTCTCTCTCGCTTGTCCTTTTGCAGATCCATCGCCGTCTCACGCGTGCAAAGGCAGCGCTTGCGAACCCAGACGCCGTACACGACGACGACGATGACGATGCGTCCGACAATGAGAAGCCGCCGTCAGCTGCACGCCAGCGTCGCCAGCTCGCTATCAAAGCTGAGCGCAGTAGCGATGGTCCAGGACGGACCAAGCGTGCGCGCACATCGAGTAGCAGTGGTGGCAACCGCCGCAAAGTCGCGTCGGCCGGCGGAGCGCCGAAGATGAGCAAGCGCGACGCTGCGCGGATCATCCCGCCACGCTACACGACAGTCGACATTGCGCTCCACGACGACCGCGAGAGCACAGGGACGCACGCATTCGCGCCGATCCTGAACGACGTCCTTGCTGCGAACCGCGAAGTGATCCGCGCAGTGCTCACGCAGGACTACGCGCTGCTCGAGCGCGTGACCGAGACGCCGGATGTCTACAAGCACATGAGCACGCTCAGTGCGAACCGGAGCGTCGACATCCGCAGAACGGCGCTCCAGTACGCGATCGAAGCCGACGACGTGAGAGCCGTCGCGCAGCTCCTCAAAGCGAACGACGCGATCCAGAACCGCAAGTTTGCAAACGTCCCGAGCAGCGCATTGCCATCGCATTCGACTGGCGCACACACGAGCTCGTACAGCGACTACAACCGCCGCGCGATCAACGCGAGTCGCGGCGGCAAAGAGGGCAACAACGCGCTCTTGGCAGATACAAAGCTCGGCCACGGCGTCGACCTGTCGTCCGAGAAAGGCTTCTTCTGGCGCCACCCGCGCGCGAGCTTGAAGATGCTCACGCTCTTCTATCCATCCGGTGCGTGGGCGAGTCAGTACGACGTCCCGCACCTCATTGCGCACGTCGCGCGCGCCGGGAACCTCCCACTGCTGTCGAAGATGGTCGAGACGCTCGTGCGCAATGGCGGCTGGGGCTTCAATGACCTCCACTTGCGCGTCTTGTCGTCGAACGACGACGCGCTCCCGGTCTTCCGCGCCGTCTCGGTCACGAAGATGGCGCAGCAGACGAAGATCCAGCCGCTCCACTTTGCCGCGCTCAACCCGAACAGCAAGTACCTCACGCAGCTCTGGGAAACGCTCGAGGAGAAGCCTGAGCACTCGAAAGACGACGGCGGCTTTGAGCCACTGCACTACGCCGCGACGTGCGCAACGAGCGACAACGTCCGGTACTTGCTCGAGAACGACCGGAGCTTGCTCGCAAAGACAAAGCAAGAGAAGCTCACGCCGGTCATGTGCGCGATCCGCACGCAGCGCGAAGACAATGCGATCGTGATGCTCGACATGGCTGCCGCCAAGTCGCAGGAGCTGCTCACGCAGGTGCTGAATGCGCGCGGTGCGCATTCGTACCAGGCGATCCACTACGCTGCCAAGCACGGCTGCGTGCGTGTGATTGAGCGCTTGTTGCACCATGGCGTCGCAGTGAACGCGCTCGCTGGCGACAAGACCAGTGCGCTGTGCGTCGCGGCGCAGTTTGGCCAGTTTGACGCTGCGACGACGCTGCTCGCACGTGGTGCGAAAGTGAACCTCGGCGACAAGCTTGACAAGACCCCGCTGATATTTGCGGTCAAGAACGGCCACACGCGGCTCGCCGCACTGCTGATCAACCACGGTGCGAACGTGAACGCGTACGACACGTCCGAGAACAGCGTCGCGCACTACGCTGCGAGCTACGGCTGGCTCTCGTGCGTCGAGCTCCTTGCGAGTGCTGGCGCCGAGTTCTGGTCGCGCAACGCGTGGGGCTTTGTCCCACTCATCTGCGCGCTGCTCAAGCAGCGCACGCTGTGTGCAGACTACATGCTCGAGAACGACGCCACAGGCCGGTTCCTCGACTTTCGCGACCGCGACGGCTGCACGATGCTCTTCCTGCAGTGCCAGCACTCGAACAACCTCGCGCAGATCGAGTACCTCGTGAAGAAAGGGCTGAACCCGAACATCCCGAACGCGAGCGGCACGTACCCGCTCGACGTCCTCATCGAGCGCGCTGCGCCAAACAAAGAGACGTTCAGTGTCGAAGCGATCAAGCTCCTGCTCGCACACGGTGCACGTGCGCAGTACGAGCCGCCAGCAGATCCGGACGCGCCGGCAGTGCGCCAGCCACTGCACAATGCGATCCGGCGGCAGTTGCCAGCGATCACAGAGCTGCTCTTGAACGACGGCAAAGCCGACCCGGCCGTGCAAGAGGCGGACGGCGCGGACGCATGGCTCCGCGCAGCAAACCTCGGGGACCACGGCGAGCCGTTCTTGCGGCTGCTGCTCACGCACCACAACGCGACGTTTGGCGACGCGAGTCTGATTCCGTTCACGAGCCGACAGAACGGCAAGAGCTTCTTCCACATCGTCGCGGAATACTACTACTACGAACAGCCGAGCGAGATGATCGCTGTTGATCTCGTGCGCGAGTGCATCGCTCGGTGCCCAACGGTCAACGAGATGATGAACACAAAGTACAACGGATCGTCGCCGCTCATGACGCTCGTCGGGAACGAGCGCCGAGAGTACGACGTCACCGAGTGTTCACTCGACGTCCTCAAGCGCGTCGACACAATGTACACGGACGTGCTGCGGCTCTACGCAGCGCACACGACAGACCCAGAGGCGCTCGTGATGTACACGACTGTCGCGGACCCAAAGTACAAAGAGCCCGAGGACGAGACGGCAACGTCAGCGGCTGCATCCGACGATGTCGACATGGACGCTGCTGCTGCTACGACCGCAGAGCCAAAGACGTTCACGTACAAGTCCAAGAACATCTTGCACGTCGCGAGCAATCGGAACTTGTTCACGACTGCGCGGCGCGCAGCGCAGCGGTGGTACAGCGAAGACATCTTGAGCGTCTTGCTCGAGCTCTTTGCGTTCTCAACCGACGAGCTCAACTTTGCTGCAACGAGTAGCTGGGACACACCGCTCATCCTCGCTGTGAAGAAGCAGTTCACGCTCGGCGCGAAGCTCTTGCTCGAGCGCGGTGCGAACCCGGACCACTCGCCGCAGCGCTGCAAGCACTGCTCGACCATTGACAAGCCAGTCTCGATCTCGCACTGCGGTGAGCATCGCTCGCTCATGTGCACGGCGCTGATCGATGCGATCAACAACAAGGACGTCAAGACTGCAAAGCTCCTGCTCGCGTCACACGCGAGTCCAGCGTGCACTGACGGCCAAGAGCTGCTGACACCGCTGCACATTGTCATGTCGAACGGCGACGTCGAGATGGTCAAGTGTCTCCTCGAGCACGGCGCCGATCCTGCGACAACGAACCGCACGGAGAACACGCCGCTGCTGTGCGCGATCAAAGGCGGTCGGTCGATCCCAGTGAAGAAGCCGCACGAAGGCGAAGTGAGCTACTCGCGCAACACGACTGCGCTCACTGTTGCGAGCGCTAGATCGAGCGCATCAAGCACGAGTGCAGCCTCGATCATCGAAGTCGCACTGACGTACGACAGTGTGCGTGCGACGCTGCGGATTGGCGACGAACACGGCCGCACTGCGCTGTACTATGCTGCTCGCAACCGGGACTTGCCGCTCCTGCGCGCGCTCGTGAGTGTACACCCAGACAAGCAGACGTGCGCAAACGTCTGCGACGCGTTTGGCCGCACGCCACTGCACGCTGCAGTAAACGCCGTCTCGATGAACGCCGACGCGACGTTTGACGTCGAGCGCTTCCTGCTGCTCGCTGGCGCGGACGTGAACGCAGTCGACGCGTTTGGGTTCGCTGCGCTCCACTTTGCGCTGTTCAAGGTCGACCTCGACTGGCACGCAACGTACGACACGCGTCTTGGACACAGTGCAATGGTCGAGCAGAAGCGCTTGGGGACGTACGCGTCGACCAAGGACGCAGCGTCTCGCGCGTACTTTGGTGTGATCCCGTCGAGCGAGAGCGACCCCGTGGAGACGGTCTCGAACCTCGTCGCAGCGCGCGGCGTGAACCTCCTCTCGCTCGATCTCCTTGAGCGCACGCCGATCCACTTGGCTGCTGCGACTGGCGCGTTCGTGTGCGTCTCGACGCTGTTGTCGAACCTCCCGAGCGCCGCGAGCCGCCAGCGCGTGCTCGAGATGAAAGACGCGAGCGAGCTGACGCCCCTCGCGTGTGCGTTCTTGCACTTGCGGCAGACGACGATCACGACGCTCATCCAGAGCAACGCGAGCGTCGCAGACAAGCTCCGCCTGAGCAGCAGCAGCAGCAAGGCGCGGAGCTTCTTCTACCACGCGGTCAAGCACTCGCTCGCAGGCATCTACCACTTGCTCCTCAACGCCAAGTTCTCGCGCCGTCAAGCTGTCGAAGACGCCGTGCTCTGCGGCGAGTTCCAGCTCGCGAGCAACCTCATCATTGGCTTGGAGATCTCGAACGACAGCCACACTCTTGGTGCGTGCAACGCGAGCGAGCGCGAGACGCTCCTGCACTGCCTCGCGCGCGTCGACAAGCCGTTTGACGACTTGCCGCGTGCGATCGCGTGGACGCTCATGGAGAACAACGTCGACGTGCACCACGTGAACCTCAAGGGCAACAGCGCGTTCCACTTTGCCGCGCGCAATGGCAATGCGCACTTGATGGACTTCTTGCTCCACCACAAGTGCGACATCAACGCGCGGAACGACGCTGGCGAGACGCCGCTCCTGTACGCACTGCGGAAAGAGCGCCACTGCGTGGACAAGTGCATGGGTCTCATTGCGTACTGCCTCGACGTCCCGTCGTTTGACTTGCACGTGAAAGACCGCAGCGGCCGGAACGTCCTGCTCGTGGTCCTCGACCTGTTCATTGCGCAGTTTACGCGCACAGACTCGGTGCTGTTCAAGACGATGGAGACACTGCTGGCACGTGGTGCAAAGCCAGATCTGGTCTTTGAGTCCGGGAAGCACGTGTGGCAAGACGTGTTTGGCGCCGAGGCGGTCGTCGCGACGGATACTGCGGCACTGCCAGCCGCAGCAGCGACGTTGACAGCGACGTCTGAGACAACGACTGCGCTTGCGTTCATCATCTACATTGCGCCAGTGATCATGCGGTACGAGCTCCTCGAGCTCTTCCTCACGCACAATGCAAAGCTCACAGTGCGCGATGGAACGGGGAACTCGGCGCTCATGCACTTGGTCGCAAAGAACCTCAAGCCCGAGCTCAAGCTCGCACTCGGTGTGAGCTGCGCAGCGAAGAACGCCCGTGCGCAGACGAGTGAGATCAAAGCTGCGGTCGCGCAGCAGAACCGTCTTGGACAGACGCCGCTGCACATTGCCGTCCAAGCGCTCGCGTACGGCGCGCTCGAGAACCACGACGTGGTCGAGCTGCTGGTGAACAACGGCGCGCGCTTTGACGCTCGCAATCGCCAGCGCGAGAGCGTCGTGGACTGCATCAAGCGCCAGCAATCGCGCGCGCTCTTCCGCTTTGTGCGCTCGACGTTCCCTGACGCGATCGACGCGAGCGTCTCGGAGGCGACGTTCTTTGACGACGCTGCGAGTGGCGACGACGATGGAGCCATGACTGACGCTCCGCCAGCGTACGAAGACGACGCGGCCGAGTACATTGAGCAGTGCGAAGCTGCAGGCAAGTTTGAGCGCACGCCTGTGACGCCCGAAGTGGATGACAACTGCGACGTCGGCAGCGTGAGTCGCGTCTACTGCGCGCTCGATCCTGACACGAACGAGCCGCTCCCAAGCGAGTTCTTCCACGTTCTGCTCACGAAGGTGGACGTGAAGAACGGCCGCTTTGGCGTGAACGCGTTCTACCGCATGCAAGTCGTCGTGGACGAGCTCCAGGAGATCTACATCCTCTTTACGAACTGGGGCCGCATTGGCGAAGAGGGCAAGTACCAGAACACGCCGTTCCGGACGGCGGCCGACGCTGTCGTGGAGTTCAAGAAGGTCTTTCGGTCCAAGACGGGGAACACCTGGGACGTCAGGCGCACCGCGTTCGAGAAGAAGCCGGGCAAGTACAACCTCGTGCAGCGCGTGGACGTGCACACCGAGATCGCACCGGACGTCACGGAGCCGTTCCACGTGCGCGTCAAGAGCGCAGATGGCGCCGAGCCGGCAGCCTTTGCGCCGCTCGCAACGCCGCAGCAGCCGCTGCCGCTCACGCAGATGCTCTATGCGATCACGGACATTCGGAACCTCCAGCTCGCTGCGGCGCAGAGCTGCGCGTACAACGAAGCGCTGCCGCTTGCGAAGCGAGACGAGCTCGAGGCCGCGATCGCGAAGCTCCGCGAGATCCTCGACGTGCTCGAGCAGCGCACGGGCGTCGACGCGGCGATCCAAGCGCTCGCAGGCGACATCTCGGACGACGGCACGGCGAAGCTCGAGGCGCTGTCGACGCAGTACAGCGACCTCACAGAGGTCATTAGCGAGAAGAGCAGTCGGTACTACGAAGTGATGCCGTGCAACGAAGCGGCGTTGGACGCGTCGATCGAGGCGTTCGAGCGCCCGGAGCAAGTGCACAAAGAGCTCGCGCGACTCCAGCGCCTCGTCGAGATCACGCAGACGTACAAGATCCTCCTCGGCGCGAAGCTCCGGCAGCAAGCGGTCCATCCGCTCGACTACTGCCGCGCGGCGCTCCAAGTGCAGTTCGCGCCACTGTGTGACGACGACGGCGCGTCGCGAGAGAAGGCGCTGCTGACGACGTACTTCTTCCAGGGCATCCGCAAGCGCGACCACAAGAACTACAAGATCGCCAACATCTTCCGCGTCGAACGCCACGGCGAGCGCGCGCGGCTCGCGGACTTGCTCGCGCGCGAGCCAGCGCTCGCACACAAGCCGACGCAGCTGCTATGGCACGGCACGCGCCGGACGAACCTCATGGGTATCCTCGCACAAGGACTACGCATTGCGCCGCCCGAGGCGCCGCACCACGGCTACTCGTACGGTAAAGGGCTGTACTTTGCCGACGTGGCGCAGAAGAGCTTGAGCTACTGCGACGCGGCGTACGTGATCGAGGAGACGCGCGTGGACACGGAGAGCGGCAAAGACGTGACGACGCAGCGCCGCGTACAGTACATGCTGCTGTGCCAAGTCGCACTGGGCGAGACCGAGCTCGCCGACGCGGTGCGCGACAAGACGGCGCAGTTCACCGACTGCAGCAGCGTCGCGAGTGTGAAGGCGCCTGGTGCGCACGCGCCCGACAGGTCCAAGTCGGTCGTGTCGCCAGACTGCGACGCTGTCGTGCCAGTGGGACCCGTCGGCGAGCCCGGCGTGGCGTACCCGGTCGACGTGGCGTGGGCCGTCGAGAAGTACGGCAAGTACGCAGGCGTCCGCACGACGCTCGACGCCGCTGCGATCGCGTACCTCGAGAAGTTTGTCGCAACGCACGCAAGTGCAGAAGAGGAAGAGAGCCACGGTGGCGCCGTCATTGAGATCGACGACGACGCCAAGTACCACGTGCTCGATCGCTGGAACGCGTACAACTCGAAGCTCACGATCCAAGTGCTCAAGCGACCGCGCGCCGGCGCCGGCGTCGCGGAGCGCGGCTTTGACATCGCGCTCCAGTGCAAGGTCGAGGTCTCGAGCTGGCGCAACGCCGAGCACCATACGTTCCACGTGCGTCGGTACCGCAACGTGCTCTTTGACACGCTCACGGCGAACGGCTACCACGCCGCAGACAAGCCGTCGCAGTCGTCGCACTGGTCGACGCACCACAGCTACAACGAGCTGATCGTGTACAAGGAAGCGCAAGCGCGCATTCGGTACCTCGTCGAAGTGGAGTTCCAGCACACGTGAGAGAGCGCGTGAGCTTGCGAGTGTAGCGTAAGAAGCGATCGTGTGTGTGTATGTGCTATCAGGTTTGACGAATGACACATGACCGGTCTCTTCATCTACATACACGACCGTGCGCTCTCTCTCTCTCTCTCTCTCTCT
>JAASFN010000614.1:0-16467 GCA_023333795.1 Globisporangium rhizosaccharum | reverse complement strand
TGTGCGCCTCGCGATCTCAACGAACGGCGTTCACTTTGTCGAGTCTCTGGATCTGGCACTGACGCTCCACGCAGTGCCTGGCATCCTTCGCCTGCACCAGAGTGCTGGGTCGACTCGCGGCGGCGACGTTCTTGTCGTCGAAGGTCGGTCGTTCTTTGAAGATGAGAGCAGTCTCTTCTTCTGCGCATTTGGCAAAGCGCACGTCATCCCAGCAACGTTTGTGAACGCGACAGTGATCACGTGCGTCGTTCCTGCGTGGCCAGTCGACGGCACTGGTGGTCCAACTGAGCTCGCACTAGCTGCAAACGTCGTGAGTGTTCGCATCGGATACCAGAGCGGCAACGTCAAGGTGTTTCTCGCGTCCAGTCCGCTCGAGTGGACGTACTACTCAGTGCTCGATACGCTGACCGTCGAGCCACCGATCGTTTTTGCGGGCGAGCTGAGCACAGTCGCGATCATTGGCTTTGAGCGCCTGATGCCGCGACACGCAGTCGATTGTGTGGTTCGAGATCGAAACGGCGTGGTGTTGCATCGTCTGGCCGTCTCGATCGCGCCATCACGAGCCAGACTGGAGCTTATGGTGAACATCAGCGCACCAGGGTTGCTGTTCCTGGAGCTCCGATCCGGCAGCTACGTGCTGAATGCGAACGCGCTGCTCCTGCAAGTGAAGCCGACGGTGCAACTCGTTGACGTGTCGCCCCGCGTCGGACCGCTTCGAGGAGGCACCATCGTGCACATCCATGTGCGCGGGCTCTCGGCTCTTACTGAGCCCACCATGCGCTGCGTCTTTGGCAACGAGAGCGTTGCTGCGATTGGCATCAATGCATCGAGTCTCTGGTGCCGATCGCCGCGGATCAGCCACCTCGGAGCCGTCTCACTGAGCCTCGTACTGTTGCACGGATCGTCGGCAGTGTCTCGCGAACGCTTCACGTACGTCGCAGACGAAGTCGTCACTGCAGTCCGTCCAGCTCTCGTGACTGCGTTTGCGAACGAGAGCTTGCTCGTCACTGGCGCAAACTTCGTCGTCCATCGAGCGGGACTCGGAGCGTCGACGTGTCGCATTGGCGCAGTGGTGACGCAAGCCACTGTGCGCTCATCAACGGAAGTGCTCTGCTCGCCAGTGCACCTCACTGAAGGCACGCACTCTGTCTCAGTCGCGTGCGATGGCGCGAACTACGCACCATCCGAAGTGTCAGTCACTGTTGCCGCACGGATGCGTCTCGTTGCGCTCTCTCCAGACCGAAGTCCGTCGTTTGGAGGTGCACCCGTGAGTGTCATCGGTCAAGGATTTCCACTTGGCGCTGCTCCGCAGTGCGTGTTTGGGAACCGCACGTTCACAACAGTAGGCGTCACACACTCGTCAACGCGCGTGTCCTGCTCTGTTCCGAACGTGAACGCTGCCGTGATGCTCACACTGTCGGTGCAGATCGGTGGCGTCGAAACGAACGCCTTGCTCCTTCGCTTTGACGCTCCACTCGTCTTGACCGCCGTGGACCCTCCGTTTGGGTTCGCGCACGGCGGTATGCGCGTGACCATCGCTGTCACGAACGCGCCAATCGATTCCGCCAAGCTGGCGTGCGTGTTTGGGAACGAGCGCGCTTCGGCGCGCTGGATCGCTCCGACTCAGCTGGAGTGCACTACACCACCGCTCTCGCCTGGACCGACCAAGCTCTCGATTAGCGGATCGCATCAATCGGTGGAAGGGTCCGAGCTTGCGTTTGAAGCGATCGCTGAGCTGCGTGTCGTGAGCGCACGTCCAGCGTTCGGGTCTGCAGCGGGAGGCACTCAAGTCTTGCTGGCGCTGTCGCGACCGATCGACGCGTCAATGATGGCGATGGAGCAAGCGGCGTGTGCATTTGGCTCCACACTGACAAGCGCAGTGTTCGTATTGCCAAGCGTGGTCGCCTGCTCTGCTCCTGCCCAGGCATCGAGTACGCCGTCCTCTGTACCGCTGATGCTCTCGCTGAACGGCCGCGAGTTCGTCTCGAGTCCGAATGTGTTCCGGTACTACAGCAGACAGACAATCGTGCAAGTGGATCCAGTCATAGGGACAAAGCAAGGAGGCGTGCTGCTCTCAATCGTCATGGACGAAGTGGTCGAATCGGCTGCGTACTCGTGCGGCTTCAACGCCAGCGGCGTGCTGTCGTTCGCGATCGCTCGTGCAACATCCAGAACTGCACTCGAATGCGTTGTTGTCGCAGTGCCGACGCCTTCCGATGTCCACGTATCAGTGTGGATGAACGGCGAGCGCCACTCGATCAACAGCGTCGTGTTCCACGCCGTCGATCAGCCGTCAGTCCTGTTCTTCTCGCCCGTGACAGTACCTGACAGCGGCGGCGCTGTGATTCGCGTCGTCGGCGAACACTTTCCTATCGGAATCGCTCCTGCGTGTCGCTTTGGCGAGCGCGAGACTGTCGAAGGACAACTCATCACGACGACGCTCTTAAAGTGCGAGGCGCCGGTAATGGCGCCTGGAAACTACTCGGTCGCAGTGACGTGGAACGGACAAGAGTTTGCGCTTGCAAAGCACGCGTTGATAGTGCAGCGCACAGCGTTGACAGTGTTAGCGACGCAGACAGATCCGTCTCTCAGCCTCTCGTTGAATGCGTCGCGAGTCGCGGATCGGCCGCGACTGACGGCTGTGGATCCCGAGAGCGGCAGCATTCATGGCGGCACACAGCTCTTGCTTCGCGGCTCGTTCAGCGATGCGCTCGAGTACGAATGCACCTTCGACGGCGACGCAGTGCAAGCCACGTTGACGAGCGTATCGTCGCTCGCATGTGTGGCACCACCTGTCCCTTGCGCACGAGTGTCTACCGTTGGTGTGCGTGTCATGGGCGACGAGCACACTCCGCTGTTCGCTGGCATCACGTTCGAGCACTTCGAGGCGCCAGTTGTGACGCGCATCTCGCCGCAAAGCGCTTCTGTCGCAGGCGGTGACGAGATCCTCGTCACGGGCGAGTACTTGGCGTCCACCGGTGCTTTGAGCTGTCGCTTTGGCGATCAGAAGACACTCCAATCGCGCGTTGTATCGGACACTGCGGTCGTGTGCGTCGCTCCAGCGCATGCGCCGGGATTCGTCACGCTCGAGGTGTCACTCAACGGCGTCGACTTCACATCTGCGCGCCACGTGCTGCACTACTTCGTCGCTACAGACGCAGTAGTGGCAGTCTCACCACAGACGCTTCCAGCGTCCGGCGGAGCCAAAGTGGCGGTGCAGCTCGAGCGCGTAAACGAGAACGCGACGTACGAGTGCGTCTTCATGCGCGGTAGCGACACGCTCGCTCGTCCTGCATACGTTGTGAACGGCACTGACCTGCAATGCTACTCGCCTGCGTGGGATGCTGGAGACGCGCATGTTGGCGTTCTAGTGAACGGACAGACGCGATTGGTCTCGGAGCAGACCGTCACGTTCGCTGCGAGTGCACGCGCACTTGAGCTGTCCGATTTTGTTGCAATCGACGTGCGCGAGGACTCGATCTATCCACGCCTCGGTCCAGAGGCGCGTGTCGCCAGCGAGATGCAGGAGCGTGTGATCGAGACTGACGACGATTCCGAGTCTGCGTCGCTGTCATTGGTATCGAGTCAAGACGACCTCGATGCCTCCGCAGTGCTGGTCAGTGGCGAAGAAGACGACAGCGAGAGTGATGACCAAGTGACTGCGTTGATCGAGATGGACCTCTGCGCCATTGACTCTACGCTGCCGGGGTGCGCCAGCACTCAGCTCCTGGCAAGAGCAGACAAGACGGAAGCAGAGTTTACGCTCGGAGGTCAGAGCGACGACGTTGCGGAAGACCTGCTCAGTAGACTCGATGCTGATGTTGCCACAGCAGCTGCGGACGATCGCCACGATGTCATTGCCATGCCAACTGTCCGAACAGTAGACCCGCAGTTCCTCACTGGAAGTGTGCTCGACTTTGTGCGAGTCTCTGGCACGAACTTTGAAGGCTCAGCGCTGCTTGCGTGTGCGATCGGCAGCATCCGGACAAGCGCAGTGTACGTGTCAGCGACTGTCATCCGATGCGATATGAGCAACGCGACGCTGCCGACTGGCGCGCACAGCGTCGATGTCGCGAACAACGGACGCGACTTCACAAACAGCGAAGTCGAGCTTACTGTCGTCGAGCCGATTGTGCCTCTTCGTGTCGAACCGGCGCGAGGGCTGATCAACCAGCCTGTTCGCGTGGTAGTGTTTGGCGCAAACTTCTCGCCGCTGCTCAACGTCCAGTGTCTCCTGGGGGAATCCTACTGGATCAACGCAACGCTCGTGTCGGACTCGTGGATCGAGTGTGACTTGCCAGCTGTCGCCTCTCCGTCTGTGATGCAACTCGCGATCTCTGGCAACAGCGTGCAGGTCATTCCTGTCCCAACGCCGTTTGTGTTTGAAGATGCGATCGTGCTGTACAAGATTTACCCGACCTCAGGATCCGAGCGCGGAGGAACGACTGTTGCGCTCTCTGGCGAAGGGTTTGCAGACGATCGCGAGCTGCTCTACTGCCAGTTCGGATCGCTCTTCGTCCCTGCAGTGGTGCACTCGGCGACAAACGCGACGTGTCTGAGTCCTCCGTATCACGCGGCAATGGCGCGCGTGGTCAGCGTGTGGGTGACCAAGTACAACTTGGCGTCTTCGAGCGAACGCGCTGGCGTAAACGCTGACGTGCTGGCGTTCGCGAGTGTGACGTTTGCGTACCGAGCGCTGCCGTCTGTGATCTCAATCAGTCCGTCGGCTGGTCCAGCAGTTGGTGGAACAAGAGTGCGCGTCAGCGTGCTTGATGTCGATGGCACGAGCGCCGCGACTTGGTGTCGCTTCGGTGACATTGTCGTAAAGAGCGAAGTGAGTAGCAGCAGCGAGAGCGACGTCGTCACGTGCGTGTCGCCACGCGCGGCGCAAGGACGCGTGTTCCTCGAGGTGTCGACGAACGAAGTCGACTTCAGCGAGTCATCCATCCCGTTCTACTTTGAGACGAGAGCCTCACTCATGCGCTTGACGCCGCTGTTTGGGACTATCGCAGGAGGCACGACTGTCGTTGTCATTGGTCGCGACTTCAGCGACACCGGGTCATTCGAGTGCGCTTTTGGGACTGACCGCGTCCCAGCAACATGGCTATCGTCGCAGTCGCTCGAGTGCAAGTCGCCTCCAGGGTTCTCTGTCCGGAGCACTCCAGCTGTCGCAGTTAGCGTCTTCGTGAACGGACAAGACACGGCACAAGGACAGCTGCAGTTTACATTCGTCGATGTCCCACGCGTGCTGTCCGTCACGCCGTCACTTGGATCTGTTGATGGCGGCACAGACGTAACGATCCGTGGCGAGAACATCATCGCTGGCGAGGACCTCATGTGCGTCTTTGGCGACATTGACGCGCCAGCGCGATACATTAGCGCAGCAGAGGTTCGTTGCCAGACACCGCCGCAAGTGGCATCAACCGTGTTTGTGAAGCTCGTTGTTGGAAGCGTCGAGCGACCGAACCACGCGATGTTCTCCGATACGTCTGCGCTCTTCCAGTACTTTGAAGAGCCCACAGTGCAGTCCGTTGCGCCAGCGCCAGCGTCGACCAGTGTGCGCGTTGCTGTCGAGACAAGTGGCACAAGCATCGATGCAGACGTTCCAGCCGAAGGCATAGCGTACTTGAGTGACCCTTCTCTCCAGCTTCGGTTGACGCCACTGAATGGCTTCACGAGCGGAGGGACACTGGTCCACATCTCTGGCGCCGCGTTCTCTCCTCAGAAGAGCTACTCCTGTGCGTTCGACGACAAGATCGTCCTATCCGAGTTTGCGAACGCGACGCACGTCGGCTGCCGCACACCTGCAGTTCCAGCGCTTCGGCGCGTTGTTGTAAAGGTCTCGGAAAACGGACTGAACTACACGCAGTTCAACCTCTCGTTCGTGTACGACTCGCCGCTGTACGTGACGCGCATCTCGCCGTTTGGGGGCGACCTCGAAGGCGGACAGCTCGTGACTGTCATCGGTGGCAATTTCAGCTCTGGTGCAGAGGGTCTGCTCTGTCGATTCGGAGATCGCATCGTCGATGCCACAGTCGTATCGTCGACGTCTGCAACTTGCGTTGCGCCATCGCTTGGACTGACTCCGCTGCCGACGACTCCAGTCCAAGTCGCGCTCGAGGTGTCGTCGAACGGCCAGGACTTTTCTAGCAGCGGCATCGTGTTTCGCTACGCCCTCACGCCGCAAGTGACGAAGCTCATTCCGAACCACGGACCGCAGCGTGGTGAGACAGAAGTGATCGTCGTGGGTGTCAATTTTGCCAACACATCGAGTCTGAGCTGCCGATTCGGCAACAACAGCGTCGTTCAAGCGGCAACGTTCATCGACTCGACGCGCCTTACGTGCCTCTCGCCTGCACGGCGGCGAGAAGGCGACGTCTTTGTCGAAGTCTCCAACTACGGCGTCCTGCAAGACGCGAGCTTCACCAAGAGCGAGAAGATCTTTTCGTACGACTGCGACCTCGTCGTTGCGACTGTGACGCCATCGCTCGGACCCACGACAGGCAACTTCTCTGTCGCGCTCACAGGCGGACCGTTCCGCAAAGCCGACGCAGCGCGGTGCCGGTTTGCGGAAGTTGTCGTTCAAGCAAAGTGGATCAGCTACGACGAGATCCTGTGCATGGCGCCGCCGCACACACAGGGCGTCGTTGCGCTCCACGTCACACAGAACGACCAGGACTACATCGACACAGGCTTTCCGATCTTCTACTACCCAGAGCAAGCCATCCGACGCATCTACCCGGTCTTTGGATCAGCATCCATTGCAGGCACGACTGTGGTTGTCGAAGGCTCGGGGTTCGTGAACTCGTCTCTGCTCGCGTGTCGATTTGGCTATGCCGTCACGCCTGGTGTGTACGTCAGTCCGCGGCTAATGAACTGCGTGACGCCACCATTGTCGCCGCTCAGTGGCGGGCTGCAGTCCGTGCCGCTCTCGGAGCACCGCAACACGTACCCGGATCCGAGCCACGGAAGCGTGTATCTGTTCCCAGACGCGCACTACTACCCGCAATACTGGAGCCGGCTCGTTTCGCTCGAGGTCTCGAACAACCGACAGGACTTCTCGCTCAGTGGCGTGAACTTCCTCTACTACCAGGACGCCACGCTCACGGCGATCTACCCGCAGCGCGCCTACGACGTGCCCGAGCTCGCAGTGTTCGCACAAGGCAGCAACTTTATCAACTCGACGGCACTGACGTGCAGGATGGGGCTCCAGACTTTCCAAGCGACGTTTGTGACGTCTCAGCTCCTGCTCTGCGTTGTGAAGGACCCGGCAGCGTACGAAGACGCTCGCCACGACGCTCGAGTCAAAGCAGGTCGCCACGCGCTGTTTGAAGTCTCGAACAACGGCAAGGACTTCACGAGCGCGCACCTCGTCTTTGAGTTTCTCGGCTCGTGTCCGTCCGGGCACTACTGTCCACACGAGCTCGCAGGCAAGTCGGTGAAGTGTCCACGAGGTGCGTTCTGTCCTGGGCAGGGGAACCGAAACTTCACACTCTGTCCGCGCGGGACGTACCAACCGCAGCCAGTGCAGTCAGCGTGTCTGCGGTGCCCAGTCGGGTACCACTGTCCCCACATGGGCATGCTCGTGCCGCGCATCTGTCCCGCTGGCTTTGTCTGCGACGTCACTGGGATCGAAGATGCCGAGCAGCTCTGTCCTGAGGGGCACTTTTGCCTCGAGGGAACCGCGACGACGTCGATCACGTGCTCGCCGCTTGCGCGAACAGGGATCCAAGTCGCCTCAGCGACTGAAGGAGAGGGTCCAGTGACACTGAGACGGCGCTCGAGCCGCGACGCCTTGCAGAGTGCAGTAGGTACGCGGCGAAGCGGGTGCTGGAACAACGAGACCGCCGACTTTGGGCTACAGACAAGCAGTCACCTAAGTCGATTCTGGATGGAGCTGCGCAAGTTGCCGCTCGCACCTGGCACGGTCTTTGCGCCGATTCGCGGCCGCTTCTGTCTCGACGACTCGTGCTTGCGACTCGCTGACTCGGACAACTACCAAGTGCAGGACGAGACGTTTGACTACTCGTCCACGAGCTTTGCACTCCGTCGCCCTGTGCCGTGTCCAAAAGGGACGTACTGTCACCCGGGCACTGCAGGGAACGACCTCACGATGAAGAACTACTCGACGCCGCAGCCGTGCTTCGAAAGCATGTACTGCCCAGAAGGGAGTCTCAGTCCGCTCGGGTACGGCGAGTGCGCCACTGGGTTCTACTGCCCGTTTGGTACGCGCATTCCGTGTCCAGCTGGGACGTACTGTCCTCGCGACGGCCATGCCGCGCCAATCTCGTGTCCGCCAGGCACGTTCAACGCCATGGTGGCGCAAGCCAACTGCACAACGTGTCCAGTCGGCTTCATTTGCCCCGGGTTCAATCGTCTCATGCCCGTGCTGTGTCCAGCGGGGTATGTGTGCAGCAAGCGCGGCTTGTCGTCACCCAACAGCCTCTGTCCGAAAGGGTTCTACTGTCTCGAGGGAACTGCGACGTCCGATGGCTTTCGGAACGACACGCGGTTGCGACCGTATCCTTGCAAGCCCGGGACGTACTGTTTGAAAGGCGTGGTCGCTGATGAGATCCGCGTTGGCGACTACCGATATGCGCAGAACTGCACCGAAGGGTTCTACTGCGAGCTTGGCTCGTCGTCGCCCAAGGGCTCTGGACTGTGTCCACCTGGCTTCACTTGTCCAAGTGGCACGGCAGCGCCAATTCCGACAGATGTCGGCAAGTTCGCAGCTCTCGAAGGCACTGTGTCTGCGGCCGAGTGCGCGCCCGGGTACTACTCACCGACGATCGAGTCGACGACGTGTATTCCATGTCCACCAGGCACGAGCTGCGAGAACGACGGCACGGCAGTAGCGACGATCTGCGGACCGGGGTCCTACCGCGGCGGTCTCAACGCAGATGGTATCTCTTGTCTTGCGTGTCCGCAAGGCACGTGGTCAAAGAACTGGGAGATCCGAGGCGTCGAAGAGTGCATCAAGTGCGCGCCTGGCACCGTGTGTCCGATCGACGGCATCACGCATCCGTGCACGACGAACGACTTGCCGCACGTGTTTGTACCGCTGCTCGAGAACCTCTCGATCTCTGAGTGTCTCGAAAAAGGGGACGCGTACTTCTTCGGCGTCCTGCTTGAGCCCTGGATCGACGCGTACGGACGCGGTCCGCACTTCTTACCGTCGCGAGACGGCAAGTGCTACGAGAACTTTCAGCCGCGCGGCTCGGTTCTCTACCAGCGCCTTGCCGACTTTCACGGACCCATGTACGAGCTCACAACCGGCGTTCCGCACCAAGGCTACGGTGACTTGGATCAGTTCCCACCGCCCAACATCTTTGACCGAGGCTCGCTCGTGATCGACCTCGCTGTTTCGCAGATGTACGACGCCGCGCGGAACTGCACGCAGGGGTTCTTCCACAAAGGACAATGGTTCCCTGGAACGTGCGAAGCCGACATCTTCTGCTCGGCCACGTCCGCGTCGTCGGAAGAGTTCGTCGCACAGGCTCAACCGTGTCCCGAAGGCTACGTCTGCGACCTCGAGACGTCAGCTGAGCGAGCGTTCGCGCACTACTGTCCTGGCGGCTACGTATGTGGACCAGGCACGACGCCAGATCTCAGTATCCAAGCGCCGCGTGGACAGCTCCGCGAACTCTGCCCGGCATCGAAGTACTGTGGCGAAGGCACGGCCGCGTCACAGAAGGACCAGAGCACGTGTCCTGCTGGCTACTTTTGCCCGACAGGGACGATGAATCCGTACCTCGGGTACATTGCAAACGACGCCATGCGTCGTCGCCTTACGCGCGAAGACGCCGACCCGTTCCTGCACATGGACTACACCAAATACATTGCCGACGGCGATATCCGCATCGTGTCTGCGCACGACATGCGCTGCTTTGGCGGCATCGATGACGATCTCGAAGCGATCTTCCACAAAGTCCAGCGCTCGGATGGCACCGCAGTCGTGATCAACCGAGCTGTCGAGCACGATACCAAGTGCGCGCGCGATCACAAGTGGCGCCACGTCGAGCTCGTGCTCCGACGGAACGACTGCGACTGTGTCGCGCAGGTGAAGGTCGTGCAGCGCGTGTATCAGCTGTGGAAGTG
Source organism: Globisporangium rhizosaccharum (assembly GCA_023333795.1). Taxonomy (NCBI): domain Eukaryota; phylum Oomycota; class Peronosporomycetes; order Pythiales; family Pythiaceae; genus Globisporangium; species Globisporangium rhizosaccharum. The sequence continues at coordinate 6,369 of JAASFN010000614.1, read as the reverse complement.
CACTGTGGTACCGTTTGTGCCCACTCCGACGATCTACGACCCGAACCTGTACGGATGGAAGGCTGCGCACGTGACATCGACGCAATGCCGCTTTACATCACCAGATGCTCCGAGTGGGTATCTCAACCTCACACAGAATCTCGCGAGTAGCACTGGCTTGCGGTTCCAGGTCTCGTGGACCGAGTCAGTGGGAGTGGCATCGTACGCTGCGCTACGAGACGTGATAGTGGCAAAGTACAAAGATCACGTCAGCGGGATCCCATCCGTGCGAACCGCTGTCGACCCGTACCTCTACGACCTCAACCACGCGATCAACGTGATTGAGCACTTTGGCGAAGAGACGCCTCAGGTCGTCGGCTTCGTGCCGGGAACCGAGGACATCCTGCGTCTTGACGCATGCGCTTGTCCAAACCTATTCAAGTGTCCGAACGGCACGACGTCAGCCATCGGCTCGGACAACATCTACAACTGCGTCAAGACGGGCTCGGAGATCCTGCAGCGACTGACGCCTATTCCGCTCTCGCATCCGCGTCTCGTGAACGGCTCGGACTTCAAGGCGCTCTCTGGGATGAACAAAGGTATCGGTTCAATCACGCTCCAGCCGCTCGAGGTCGCGACGATCACGATCAACACGACGCAGATCTCGACCAACATCACGTACAAAGACCACTACCAGGTTTCTGTCTACACGAACTGCAAGCCGTGTCCGCCACGGTACAAGTGCGACGTGAGCAGCATCCCGCCGCTGTGCTCGTACCCAGACGACGAGAGCAGGACGGCCACAGCACTGTACGACAACTGTATGAGCGAGAAGGGCGACGCAGGCATCTGCAATGCGATGCCGTTCTTCTGCGAGAAGCGAAGCTTCGTCTCCACTGATGCCGCAGGCGAGAGCGTGAAGACAGTGCTGCCAGGCTGCTGCGCGTGCGAGCGACGCGAGATGCCGCAGTACTTCGAGGACACGACGCAGGACTTGGGCTTTCCAGACAACAAGCACGGATACCTCCAGTTCACGATCTCGGCGGTCGAGCGCACGGAGCTCACGATTGCGCTCGAGCTCTTGCACGGACTGTATGTGCAGGACTTTGTCGACGGCTTCACAGACGATCGCTTTGACCTCAACATCTTCACGCCATCTCGCGCCGACTACACGCCCGCGACACCGTCGACAAACAACTTCTTTGCCGTGATCCACGCGCCGACGTACGACGACTTGATGCTGCCGCTGAACTTGCCCGAGTCACGAAGACGCATTGCAGGGACGCTCACCTACGAGTATGCGGTCGAGGAGCGGATCTTCATTGACCGTATCTCGGACATCATGGTCGGCGATCCGATGCTGCCGGCAAAACGCGGTTTCTTGCGCAACAAGCTGCAGAACACGCTGGGACTGCTGCTCGCAAGCAGCTCGGAGAGCAACGACTCGACTGCGACGCTACCAGTTGTTGCGCCAACCGAGTACTTTGATCTGTACCCGGTCGTGGATGTCCGAGACACAGTCGTGTACGCGGACGCGTGGTGGGCGACGAAGCTCGAGGGCATGGAGTTCATTGGACTGCCGTACTTGCCGTTCTTTTCGTCCTGCCGTGGCTTTGATTCGCACATGTGGATCGCGAAGCTGCTCGAGTCCCATCCAGACTGCATCTACGTGACGTACGACGAGACCGTGGAAGTGAACCAGTACCCGTGGAAAAAGAAGACAGTCCCGAACGCCGACAAGTGCGTCATCGACTACACGCGCGAGCACACGACGTCGTCGGGCAAAACGGTGGTTGAATCGCTGCAGCGCGGCATCAGTCTTGCGTGTACGTACGAGGAAAACCTCGAAGGAGGCGCTGAGAAGACGCGATGGTACGAAGCTGCGACTAGCACGACGCTGTTCTACTTGACAAAAGACCCTGCATCACCCGACGACTTTGTTGGCCAAGCGAGCTCCAAGACACTATGGGGTCGTACTGACGTCTTCAAGGCGTACTTCGGCACCGACGACCTCATTGCTGTTAAAGGTACGGACGGAGCTGGCTTGGTGGCGTCTGAAACTTGCGTATGCACTCACTGACCATGTCGTTGTTCTCGCAGTCGGTGCAAGCCACGGCCATGAGCTCGCAGTGCCGCAAGAGGTGTACTTGAACCTCACATACTACCAAATGACACCCGGTACGAAGCGTCTCGTCGAAGCAGAGGTGAACTTTGGCCAGCTCTGTACCGTGTCGCGATCGTCCGACATCATTGCCAAGATGGCGAAGAAAGGCATCTACCCGTGTGCGATCAGCAAAGCGACGAAGAAGCTCGCGTCGTCCGAGTACACGCTAATGGTGTCGTGGGAGGCGCTCGACTGGTTTGCGCTCATGAACTTGTTCCAGTTCACTGTCGATGTCTACCTCGTGTTCTTCATGCTCGTCGGCATCTTGAGCATCATTCAAGGGGTGCGTTCAGTCGTTCGTTCCTTTTAGGATCATTACTGTGGCTCTCGTGGCATTGCGACTAAACCTGCTCTTGCTCTTGCTCTTTACTGCTCGTGTGGGACTCGCTCAGATGATCATCTGGATCATCAACCGGCTGTTCACGAAGATGAAGAAGCCACCGAGGTTCCGCATGAAGATCTTGCTCAAGAACATCGCGTACCCTCCGTGCGTTGGCATTCTCTTGGCCGTGCTTCCGATCCTCGTTGCCTGCGCGTTCATCTACGTGTGGTGGTACGGCTTCTCGTCCAACGCGCCGCTCACAGACCCGAGCTCCGTGACGTTTGAAGGCGTTGCAGGCGACTGGCTCGACCAGACCTCGCTCTCGCAGGACCGAGTGACCAAGTACAAGAAAGGGCGCGTTGGCGTGAGTTTGGTCGTCGCAGGCGTTTACTTGCTGCTCCTCGGCTCGCGGCTCATGGTGCCCGAGACGCTCGATCCGCAGTACGAAGACAACGCGTACAAAGAGATGGCCGCTGCGCCAGACGATCCGTTTGACGTCGAAGACGACAAGGAAAAGCCAGAGGGGAACGAGTTCTGGGAGCCGCGGCGCTGGAAACAGGCGAACCTCATGCTCCTCACGCTCTCGTTCATGGGCGTGCTGCTCGTGATTTGGGAGTTCTCGTACTCGTCTCTGTTCACGAGCAACATCTACGCGTTCCTCGTGGCGTTCAAGGTCCTGCGCAACGTCGTGGAGATCCTCCTCGAGAACTTCCTCTTCGAGAAGCTCCTCGTGATGCCGTTCGTGATCGTGCTCTCGCTCTCAGAGAGCACGATCGCCATGGGCTCGGCCGACTTTCTCGGCTTCACGCTCTTCTACTTTGTGAACCTGAGCTTCTTGCTGATGGAGCGTCTCTACTTTGCGCCACTGCTGCGCCACCTCTGGGGCATGTGGCCCAAGTGGAAGCTCATGCTCCGCCGCAAGCTGCGCAAGAAGCGCCGGCGCACGCGCGAGCAGAAAGCGCAAGACGAAGCTGAGTGGCGTCGCGTGTGCGAGAAGATTGACAACCAAGCCGCTGGTGTCGAGTCGGTGCTCGAGGGCGTGACAGGCTACTGTGTCGTGTTCACCGAGCTGTTCCTCACGCCCGTGCTTCTCATGTTCCAGGTCTGGTTCAGCGAAGACACTAAGATGCCCGAGCTGTACGGCGTCAAGCAGACCGACTTGCTCTACTACTCGCTCTTTTCGCTCTTCATCATCCCGAGTAACCTCGTCATGGGTGTGTTCCAGCTCAATACGCTCGAGCTCGCACACGGCTGGAAGATCTACGAGTACATCTCGTACCAGAAGCACCGATTTGCGACGCGCGACCACCGCTGGCAAATGCGTGACGGCGCCAAGGACGAAAGCATCCACCCAGCGTTCCAGAGCCTCGACTTGCTCTGTGTCTCGTCCCAGTTCTACTTCCTCGTCACGATCTACGCCATGGGCATCCAGCTCACGATGTACGGCACGAGCGTGTTCCTGCGCTACAAGTACAATCTCTTTGGCGACGTCGTTACCCTCGTGATCCTACTCGTCATCACGATGTTTGCACGAGCGCTCGAGGTCACGTGCATTCGGATTGGCGATCGTCTTGGCGTCTGGAAGCAGAAGCAGCTCGATGGAACACTAGACGACGAGATCGCAGCGCGTCTCGCACTTGGACCTGGTCGGCAGAAAGACCTCGAGCGCGAGCGACTCGAGCTCCAAGCGCTCAACTCGGAGCGCTTTCGACACCGATTCATGGAGCGGAATCGCCCGTGGATCTTGCAGCACTTGGTCGAGCTCTTTACGCCGCGGACGCTCGCTGCAGCGGGCAACGACGGCCGTCCGAACTCAGAATACGTGCGCGATATCTACCACGAACTGATGAACATGGGCGAAGGGCGTCGCCTTCAAGGCGACCGCTCCGACATCTCGTCCGACTCGGAAGATGAGCTCGAGAAGATGCGCCGGAACTGGTCGAACGTCCCAGTGAACGGCGCTTCGAAAGACATTGCGCTGTTTTGGCTTGCGCGCGCGCGCAAGCGCCGCGTGTTCTCCAAACTCGTGGCCGGCATCATCGGGAACAACAAGCAGCCGTCGTGCTTTGCATGCCAAAAGAGCGAAGACGGCGGCTACACGATGCACGTCGATTTGGCAAACCCAGAGGAGACAGCGCAGGACCCGACTGCGATCGACCGCCTCATCTACGGCTTTGAAGCTGAGTTCGGCGACCTCGAGATGGATGCCGACCTATGGAAAGCGTACTTCCGCAAGCACGCGACCTATCTCACGCTCTGCAACGTCTGCGTCTCGGCGCTCCAGCAAAAGCGACTCGCACGCATCGTCAAGCAGCCCGTGGCGGGACAGCACAAGCTCCGCGACGACGATTTCTCGTCGGATGAAGAGGACGATGTGGCGTTCGAGCCTGTCGTGATTGGTCGCGGGTCGGTCGAAGGGCGTGTGCTCTCCAAGTGGCTCATTGCAGCGCGCAAGAAGCTCGGCGGCGTCTTCCCGCGCGAGCAAGCACGCAAAGAGATGGAGGCATACGCAAAGAAGATGCGCGCCAAGAAAGCGCGCAAGGGCAAGCAAGTGCATGTCGACTCTGACGAAGAGGACCCGTCGAAGCACTGGAAGCTGAAGCTCAACGAAGTGTCTCGCGCCATTGCACTGCGCTGGATCTGGCAGGCGCGCGACACACGCTACGCGGTGTTCTGCGGTACCGCTGGGCAGCTCCGTACGGCTCTCGCGGCGATGTGCGACAAAATGCTCGAAGTCGACGACTGGTTCTACGGCAAAGAGCTGCGCTTAGACGGTGCGCGGCTCGTCGACGAAGGCAAAGAGTTGCACGCCGAGCAGCTACGCCACGACGAAGACATGCAGGTGAAGGTGAACCAGACGCAGCACGACTTTGATGCGTTCGAGCACGACAAGCGCGAGGCGATGCGGATCGAAGCCGAGGCGTTTCAGCAAATCCTCGAGCGCGAGAGCGAAGAGGTGCGGAAGCGCGCAGAGGTCCGTGAGCTCGAGCTCCTCGAGCTGCACAAGCGAAAAGAAGTCGAATTCGCTGCGCTGCAGAAGCAGGCGCGAGACGACGGAGCGCTGACGACCGTCCTCGTGAACGAGCACCGCGCGTACTTGGCAAAGATGGAGGACGAGCGCGGAGCTGAGATCCAGAAGCTCCGCGCCACCGCCGCAGACAAGGAGAAGCAGAAGCGCGACGCATTTGAACGGAAGCTCGCACTGTCCGAGAGCGCGATCCAGAACCGAAAGGCACTCGCGCAGCACCGCGTGCTGAGCATCCGCAAAGAAGCCATGAACGTCGTGCGACAGCGCGAAAAGAACTGGCAGTCGCGTGCGAGCGGCTGGATGGAGAGAGCAGGTCGGAAGATCAGCGTGCGCGAGCAAGAGGAGCTGGAGGCAAAGGCAAATGAGAAGAAGCGGCGCAAGCGCGTTGTGCTCGCACAGTGAGGCGACACAACAAGGCGCGAAGGCTGTTATAAGTGAGTAAGTGGGCAATCATCCAACACGCACTAGTATCTGGCTATCACATATCGCACAGCTCGACGAAGACATGATTGAGTGTAAACATACATGTGCGTTCGGCAGGACTCGGTTTGGGACGCAGGGATCTTGGTGCTCCTCACATCTACGTCCGCGCATGCTCTAGCTTCTGCTTGGAGACCCGTTTGTTTGTTGTGCGGGACTTGCGCGTTCACGATCAGGTCGGTGCTGAGCGTCGCCGTAGACGCTCGCATTAAGCTCAATCAGCTCAATCGAGCACACGCGCTTCTTCACGACATTGCCTGGCACTGAAAAGTCTTGACTGTTGAGCGAGACACGCACCGCGTAGCGTCCACTCGCGAGCTGCGCTGGAGCAGCGCACTGGATGAGCGTCGAGTCCACTCGCATCGCACTGGTGCGCCACTGCTGCGACTCATCGGC
>JAASFN010000613.1:0-16493 GCA_023333795.1 Globisporangium rhizosaccharum | reverse complement strand
TCTCTCTCTCTCTCTCGTATCGACTCAGTAGCTAGAACCGTGTGTTGCTGAACGCGTTCGCACCGCCGAACGCTTGCTGTTGCTGTGGCTGCGCACCCCACATCTGCTGCTGCTGCTGAGGTTGGTAGAAGCCTTGAGTCGAGTGCTGCTGCTGCGGTGGTGGTGGGTAGAAGCCCTGAGGCTGCTGGCCGTAGAACTGCTGGTGTTGTTGCTGAGCAGGCGCTGCATGGTGCTGGAACGCGGGCGTGAAGCCTGGCGCACCGCCCATGACTGGCGCACCGGGTGCAAAGTGACCGCCGCCACTGCTACTGCTCATTGCTGGCGCGAGTTCAGCAAATGGATCGACAGGTGGTGCTGCAACTGGTGGAGCTGGCGCTGCTGCTGCAGGCGTGAAGCCAAACGCTGGTGCCTGCGGCTGCTGCTTCACAGGACTCGCTGGGAACCCAAACGCGTCCATGCGCTTGCCGTCGAGACTCGAACCACCACCGCCGCGTCCTGTCGGCGACGGGAAGCTCGCAAAGTTGGCAAAGCCGTCCGTAGGCGCGACGTTCCATGCTGCCACCGCAGCGCTGCTACTATCTGTCTTGGACACCGTGCTGCTGCTGCTTGGTTGGAAGTCCATGTCGAGCAGGTCCATCGCCGGCTTGGATGACGACGACGCTGGGACGGTCTCTTTCCGCGCTTCGGTCGTCTTCTTCGTCGCTGCTGGCGTGGCACTTGCGCTGTCGCGCGTCTTCGCAGCACCTGTCGATGATGCCGCCTTTGCTGTGCTGCCACCACCGCCGCCTTTGCGCAATGGTGGCATCGGACGCCCTTCCATCATCTCGTCGATGCACTGCATGACATGGTCGAGCGTCGCGCGCAGCTCCACGTCGGCTGTGAGCATGCGCTTGATGAGCGCGTGGACATCGGCCGAGTACTTGGACCCTTCTGGGACCGTGTATCGCTCCGTGCGCAGTCCGTCCGGTGGGAATGGTGGCTTGAAGAACGCCATGGTGTACAGGATGCAGCCCATAGCCCAGACGTCGACTGCCTCAGTGAGCTCACCGGCGCCAAACATCGCAGTGCCTTCGACGTCTGCGAGCTCAGGCGACCGGTACATTGCCGTCGTGCGCTTGTCGACGTTCTCGAGCTCGCGCGCGCGGTCTTCTTTCGTCTTGAGACTCTGCGGTCCGTCGACGCACGAGCCAAAATCGCAGAGCTTGTAGACGCCGTTCGCGGCCATGAGGAAGTTCTCGAGCTTGAGGTCGCGATGCGCGATCGGCGGGTCCTGCTGGTGAAGCAAGCTCACAGGGCTGTTGTACACGTATCATCGAAGAGATAGAGTAAGCACCAATAGTGCGTGAGTACGTGATGGAGAAATCGCTGGCTAGTGTGAAGTCATCGAAGACTCTCTCCATGTGAGCCACAGCAACACCACACGCATTACGCGCAACGCACACACAGAGCTGTCGAAAGACGCGTAGGAGCTCGCGCTCGGTGAACCGCTTCTCCCCCATCTTCATCATGTTCTCGTACAAGTGGCCAGACGGACAGTACTCCATGAGAATGAAGACTTCGCGCTCAGCGCCTTTGACGCGATTCGTCTGCGACGCAATGAACTCGACGATCTGCGGATGGCGAAAGCGCTGGTGCATGCGGATCTCGCTGTGGATCCACGCAAGCGTCGTCTCGCTCTCCGCGAGCAAGCGCTTGAGCACCATGGGCTTGGCGCTCGACGACATGGCATCTTTGACGAGGAAGATGAACGACGAGCCGCCTTCGCCGAGGTACTTGACCACTTCGACCTCGTACCGACCGATCATCGTGCGCTTGCCAATGTGCTGCTGCACGTTCCCCATACTGGATCAACTGTACGCAGAGACGAGTGAGGTGAGTGGATCGATGTGCTGGCAGGAGGAGCTGGCTGTGCGAGTGCGAGCAGGTCGCGATGATCTGCAGTGCGACGAGCGAGGCGTCCGTTTCAACGTCGTTTCGCGTCCTCTCGATTCGAATGGAAGCATAGACTTTATCTTGAACGATTCGATGTGGCACTTTCTATAGTGCAAAAGACCAAACAAGTGTGCATCTACCTCGTTTATATCATGCTCCAATGTTACAATTGCTGAGACTTTTGCGTACAAATAGTAAGAGTACATTCCATTTTGCTGTGACAGCGAATGATATATTGAATTTTGTATGCTGTTTTCTCTCGATAGCCATCCGTAGAGTCTTCTATTGCAGTGTCTCGATCGAAAGCCACTGGTTTGCACGCTGCTCCATCGCCTCGACCTACGACGACGACAAGCAGCACCGAGCGACGACGACGAGATGAAGCACGGCGTGGCGTTCCGCAAGCTCAACCGCACGTCGGAGCACCGATGGGCGATGCTCCGGTGCGTTTGCATCCATTTTGGCTGCAGCTGCTATCACTAGCAACGAGCGTACAAAGCAGTCGTCGTCATCACGATGCACATGTGGCACTGACATCCTCCTTTGCTCTATCAATCGCTCGCTCTCTCTCTCTGTATGAACAGCACGATGGTGGACCAGCTCATCACGCATGAGCGCATTCGCACGACGCTGCCAAAGGCAAAGGAGCTCCGTCGCGTCGCGGACCAGGTCGTGACGCTCGCGAAGCAGGGCGACGAGCCAGCGCGCAAGCGCGCACAGGCGATCCTGCGCACACCGGAGGCAGTCGAGAAGCTCTTTGACGTCTTTGCGCCGCGCTACGAGTGCGTCTCTTTCTCTATACTCTCGCGTTGGTATGGCTCGCACAGTATCAAGACTAACACCTATCGCTATGTCTGTGTATCTGGGTCGGTAGAGCGCGCCAGGGCGGCTACACGCGCATCCTGAAGGCGGACTTTCGACAGGGCGACGGCGCCGAGATGGCGGTGATCGAGTACATTGACCGGTGTGTCCATCGCTCGATAGCTCTCTTGTCTGCTCAGATCGACTCATAGATGAACACTGGAGCTGACTGTCGGTTGTGTGGCTGTTGTCTGGATGAGCAGACCGGGTGAGATGCGCAAGGCAAAGCCGCCGCAGGGCATCGCAGCGATCAACGCAGCGTTCGAGGCGCAGGCGACGCAGTAACGAGTCTGTGGACGTCCGCACGCTCTTGTACTCTTGGTCTCTTTGATAGGCGACTGATCCAAGCGCACAGTGGCTGGCACTAGATCGATCGATTGTACGAGAGCAAGAGAGACTGCGACTGGTAGATAAGACAACAACAACACACATACACACACACTCGTATACGTTGATACTCAGCAGTGCACGCATGAGAGTCGCATGAGCGTCGAGCCTCGAGTCTTGCAAGGCTGAAGGAGCGAAAGTGTCAATAACGTTATCGACATCAACCGTCATCAATGTCCAAAATGTCAAAAAAGAGACATGTCCAAAACGTCAAATAAGCACGTCGACTTGTACTAGATCGCCTGCGAGTCGACGATGAGCGCTTCATCGTCGTCCTCCATCTCGTCGTCTTGTCCCTCTTCTTCCGGCTCTTCGAGCTGCTGCAGACGCTCATTCACGACAAGCAGGAGCTTCTGCACATTCGTCATGTCTGCGCGCAACTGCAGCAGCTCCTGTCGGTCGCGCGTCAGCGCTTTCGCTGCAGCTTCACACGCTCGCGTCGCACGCTTCATCGCGTGAGCACCAGCGCTCTGCTGTTTGCTGCTGCTGCTATTGGCAATGGCACTGTCATCCGCGTTATCGCCAGCTGCAATGCGGCGCTGGAGCTGCGCGTACCCAAACTGGTAGGTCGCAATGACCGCCGTCTCAAAGCTAAAGAGACCGCGGAGGTCATCGAGCGCAACGGGCGTCGTGACGTACTGTCGACCTAGGACTGATTGGCACTCGCTACAGAGCAGTTCGTGGTACGAACTCCCAGCATCGACGCCAGTGCGCGACGTCTGCGGTGTCGTGCTCGCTGCGATGTTCGTCACGGCGCTGAGCGACAGGAGCGCGAGCTCTGCGTTCCCGCCCACGAGCGCGTGCGTGTCGCCAAAGATCGAGCGACACGTGCCGCACTGGAACACTGCTGGCACAGCTGCGCCTTCATCGCCGTTGCCTTCGTCATCAGATGCGCCTGTGTCGCTGGCGTCCTGCTCGTCACTGCTCTCGAGATCGACAGCTGTCTCACGGTCGTTGCGTGCGAGTGTTTGGACAGAACCGACGGCTGCGCCTTCAGTCTTTAGCTTCACGTCACGCTTGAGTTCGCTCTTTACCTGTGCTGCTGGCTTGAGTTCGGTCTTGACGCTAGCTGTCGTAGCGCACGCTGCTACTAATGCGACTGCACTGTGCGTAGTGGTACGTTTGTGGCTATCGCTACTGCGCTCATCCTGTTCCCAATGCCGCTTGTAGTGCTGCTGCTGCTGGTCATTCTGTGTGCCGCTCGAGTGCTTGGCTGCGGCGGCGTTTGCAACGATCTGCTCGGGCGTAACGAGTGACGGCGCTTTGCGACTGCGCGCAGGGCTGTGCGTTTGTATCTTGCGCACTTTGGGCTTCTCTTCTTCCTGTCTCTGCTGCTGCTGATTATCCTCCCATGGCTCGTAGTCGCTGTCGCTGCTGTCGCTGCCGTACGGATCGCTGCGCTTCTCGGATCGACGTCGTCGCTTGCCTGCCATGCTGATGCTGATGCGAGTCGTCCACTGATCGAGACAAAAGCATAAAATCCAATAATGCAATGCAATTTTATGTGTACCACCTCACTATATTCCGCACATTATCTCCTCAACTTCTCTTCGCACTGCGAGAAGACTCCTCCTTCCTGCATCAGAACGGAGCACCACTGCAGCGCTGCAGAGGTGTCTGTGACTCCGTCTGCTGTGGCGCAACAGATTGCCTTGCGCACAGGACTTCTCAACACTTGACTGTCGTGTTTCCCATAAAAGTTGACAAATATATGTTCACAGTTCAACAATACAGTACAACATCGTACGCTACATGCCGACCCGATTGACCTGCACACTGCTGCTGATATCGTCGTCGCCATCGCCAGCGCTGTCGCCTGCTGCAACGTGGTGCTGGAGCTGCTCCACTCCAAGTTGGTAGCTCGTAATCGCCGTCGTCCGAAAGCAAAAGAGACCGCGGAGCTCATCGAGCGCAACGGGTGTCGCGACGTACTGCCGCCCTAGGACCGCCTCGCACTCGCTGCAGAGCAGTTTATGGTATGAACTACCTGCGTGGACGCCGGAGCGCGCAGTCTGCAGCGCTGGGCTCACTGTGATGTTCGCCACAGCGCTGAGCGAGAGCATCAAGGACGTCTTACGCGAGCCCACGAGCGCGTACGTGTCGCCAATGATCGAGCGGCACGTGCCGCACTGGAACACCGCTGGCATTGGGGCGTCGTCATCGTCGGCATAGTCCTCATCAGCGTCGTCATGGCCAGCGTCGGTGGTGGCTTCGAGGACGCGGTCGTCCTCGTCCTCGTCGTCATCCTCGTCTGACGCATTGTCGCCGTCCAGCTCGTCGCTGCTCTGGAGATCGACGACTGCGAGCTCGTCACTGTCTTTGCGTGCGAGTATGGGGGCGAGAGCGACTGGTGGCGCTTCCGCCTTAAGCTCTGGCTTCACCTTCGTTTCACGCTTGAGCTCTGTCCGTACTTGTGCTGTAGGCTGGGGCTCTGCCTTTACGTTCGCTTTCGTATCGTACGCTACTGATGTTGCGACTGGTGCGAGTGTGTTGTACGTAGAGGTGCGCTTGTGGCTGCTGGTGCTGCGCTCGTCCTGCCGCTGTAGGCGCTGCTGCTGGTCATTCTTAATGCCCGCCAGTCGAGCTGCAGCAGCGTTTGCAATGATCTGCTCGGGCGTAACGAGCGACGGCGCGCTGCGACTGCGCGCAGGGCTGTGCGTCTTGCGTGCTTTACGTTTCTTCTCCTGCGCCCACGGCTCGTAGTCGCTGTCGTTGCTGTCGCTCCCGTACGGATCGCGTCGCTTGTTCAAGCGACTCCTGTGCTTGCCTGCCATGACGATGCCAGTCATCAGTCAGTCGGTCCACTGAGCAGGAATTTCTCAAAATTCACAAAAATAGTCTATTTTTAGCATAAATGTTCACATTTGAACAATCACGACAACCTTCGCGTCCGAGATGAGGACGACTCTCATGCGAACTGCTAGCGTCGTCAAGCGAAGCGTTCTTTCACGTTCATGTATTGTATGGGCCAGGCAGTTGTCCTACGCACTCGCGCCATGGCGTTCGTCTGGACACTGCAGCGTCCTATTGCTCTCTTTCTCTCTCTCTCTCTCTCTCGCTGTCTTCGTGCGCGGCTCCATGCCCCTTGGCGTCGTCTCGGTCGTTGGTTGCGCAGCCGGGTCCGACGCTCCTCGTGTCGAAGGCACGCGATGTGGACGTGACAGCTTGTGCTTATAGTGTCTTGTGCTGCTTGTTGTTGTATGTTGGGAGCTGGCGTGTCTCTCGAATCGTCCTGGACGGAAGGTCGCACCAGTGCGTCTCGGACGCAGGGACTATGGTCGCTCGGTTCTGTTTCTCGTTTGCTACGTATCATCTTCTAGGACTACGACTAGCCACGCACTCTGTGGCAATGGCACAGGATGGCGCGTGCGTGTCGGCTAGTGGTGCTGATTGCCGGCGCCACGGAACGCCGCGTACTGCTGGTGCAGGTCGTCAAACCACGGATGCGACATCGCCGCACGCGCAGAGATGCGCCGACTTGGCTCGTACACGAGCATGCGCTATCGTAGAGAGGCACCATTGTGAGCCACTCCTCTCGGTGCACAAGCAGCAGTACAAAGTCCAGTCCAACGACACGGATCTGATTGAATGGAGGACGGACGTACCGAGAGCAGATCGAGTCCGACATGGTCGAGCTGCGGGACAATCTTGCTCAGCGGCTGCGGACGCCACTTGGGGAAGCTCGTCTTGTAGTCTGGAAGGCTTGAGACGCCTGGCCAGCTCCCTTCATCTGGCGTTCCCAGGACGCTGTCCGTCGCACACAGCCACACAACCAGAGCCACGATGAGTCCAGCGTCCAAGTCCTCGCCCAGTCTAGCTCAACCTGCTAGGTCAGTCAACTAGGACGCACCGGAAGATCCGAAAGAGCTCGTCGATCTCCGAGTCGCCGGGGAAGAGTGGCTGCTTGTTGACCATTTCGACAAAGATGCAGCCGATGGACCACGAGTCCACGGGCGTGGAGTAGTGCTTCGCGCCCAAGAGGATCTCTGGTGCGCGGTACCAGAGCGTCACGACTTCGTGCGTGTAGCTGCGGATCGGGATCCCAAACGCGCGCGCCAAGCCAAAGTCTGCGAGCTTGAGGTTCCCGTACTGGTCAATGAGCAAGTTCTGCGGCTTGAGGTCGCGATGGAGCACGCGGTTCGCGTGGCAGAACGCGATGCCAGCGAGGAGCTGGTAGAGATAGCTCTTGATCTGCATCACGTCCATGCGCTGCGGCGTCTTCTCCAAACACTTCTTCAGGTCCTGGTCCACGAACTCAAACACGAGGTAGAGCTTGTTCTGCTGGTGAATGACGTCGTAGAGGTACACGACGTTCGGGTGCGACGACAGCTCCTTCAAGAGCGAGATCTCGCGCATCGCAGTCGACGGCACGCCTTCGTCATCTGCTTCCAAGCGGATCTTCTTGAGCGCCACGACGCGGTTGTTGGCCAAGTCGCGCGCTTTGTACACAATGCCGTACGTGCCTTCGCCGATCTTCTCGACCTTTTGGAAGTTCTCCATTGTGTTTGTCTGTAGCTATGCGTTGCTGTGTCTGTGTGTTGCTGTGTCTGTGTGTTGCTGTGGCTGTGTGTTGCTATGTGTTGCTGTGGCTGTGGGTGTAGGTGGGTCCTATGCTACACGATGGAGCACTAGAGCGAGAGCGAGCGAGGGGGAGGGAGGGAGCTGCCGCTCGTGTGGGTCGACGCACTGCGAATGAGTGAGAGCGAGGTGCAGACGGCGCGAGTACGAACGAGTGGCGCAGACGAGCTGGATCAGACGCTGCTGCAGCTGCAATGGGGGCGAAAGCGCAAGTGGCGCGCGTCCTCGCTGCTGCGTCTGCGTCTGCTGCTCGTGCGGCGGCTGTTGCGGCAAATGTGGTCGAGACGACTGAGTTGCTGCTGCTGCTTGACTGGCACGCAAAAGTTGCTGTTGTGAAACCCTCCAGTAGCGCATACTGTGGACTGCTAAATAGCCTACTATCAAGTTGAAGAGGTCCATTGTCGACACTCGTTGCTTCCTTCCGACCAACTCCACGACAAGCTCCTGCTCGTGCTCGTGCTCCAGCGTCTCTCTCTCTGTGTGAGAGAGATTTCATCGCTCGTCCATAGCTCAAGTCTCGTAGCTGTAGCTAGCATGCGAGTGGAGTCGAGCAACTGGAGTTGTGGACTCGTCCGAACGAGGAGTAGAAAGTCATATTTGAGAATTGAAGGGCTCTTGTTCTCGACGAGTCTCCAACCTACTCTTCTCGCTCGATCGCTTTCGCCAGGACTCGGCTAACACTGTCGTGTGGATGTCCAGTCGGATCTTGGTTGTCAGACACGAGAGCTGCTTCTCGACCCAGTCCAAGCCCTCCGCTGCCTTCTCGCTCTCTCTGACGCAAGTCAGCACATATGAAGCGCATGTGAAACCGATCCATGCGATCCAGACGCTCCTGATGATCGTACTGATGATGAAGATGGAGACATTGGAGGAGATAGCGACACTATCACACGCTCGGCTTCTTTTGCACCTGATCTTCATGCTCAAACACAAACGACCAGTGTCTCGTAGTTCTCCTAGAGCTGGCGGACGATGTATGGAAGCGAGAGAGAGACGCCTGGACTCAACACCTCACGAACATGTGCGCGCATTGCTGACTGCATGTCGTGCGCTCCCGTGTTCAGTGGTCACAAGAAGCAAGAGAAAAGAGCATCATCCGTGTGTCGCACACTCAGAACTGGGACTTGCGAGCTCCGACCCTCAATTAGCCGTCAGGTGCGATCGCGATCGCGATCTGCTTGCTATCTTCAGCAGCTCCGTGTCTGCGCTCTGCCTTGTGCTGCTGCTGCTAGCTGTCGATCGCCATGCGAGATGCGTTCATTCTCGGACTCGCGAGCTTCGTGACAGTCGCACGCGTACCGTCTAGCCACGCAGCACCCTTCTTCAGCGACTTAGAATGGCCGACATGCACTGCGAACGCACCGCTAGTGGCGACGTCAATCAGCTCGCTGCCATCACGTGCGACTTCGACAACCTGCTCAGCGCGAAGCTCCTGAGCGAGATCAGCAGCGCATCAGAGCAACGACCACTCCAGCCGGAAGCGGACGCACTTGTAGACCTGACCCGGCAGATCCAGCGCTTGCAGCTCGGAGCCAGCAGCAGCTCCGAGACGTCAGCAACTGCACCAGGGCTGACCACGAAAGAGACCAAGTCAGACGCCGCCAAGCAGCGCGCAGCTGAGCAAAATCAACAGCTCGCAGCGCTCTACCGCCAGCGCGCACAGTCCATCTTGCGCTACGTCGACTTTGATGCCTCGGCGCGTCTCTCAGCCACTCTCTTCAGTGCCGTGTCGTCCACCCAAGACGTGGAAAGCGACGAGCCAGAGCATCAAGAAGAAAGAGACCGTAGTGACAGTCGCGAGCTCCTTCAGGTCGACCACGGCACACCGGCTCCTACTCTTTGCGGTGTCGAGAAAGCACTCGACGACGCTGTGACTGCGATCGCACTCGCTCCAGACTGTGTGGACGCGTTTGTCCTCGCTGCACAGTGCGCTCGTGCACTTGGCAATACGACTCACGCTGTCGAGTTCATTGTATTTGCGCGCCAACGGACTGGTACCGACGACACTCAACGCATCGACCAACTTGCACGCGAGCTCGCAGTCGACGCACAGACGCTCCCACTCGACAGCCTCGCGCCACCGCTCAAGACGACACTGGCACTCCTCGCAGTCTTTGACACGCCAAACCAAGACGAGCAACAGCAGCAAGGCGACGAGGATGAAGACGAGAGTGAGGAGCCAGAGGACCGCGGAGGCAGCAGTGATGAGCGCGAGCGCTTCTACGAAACGCTGCACACAGGCGTTCGCACACTACACGCCATTGTCACAGCGCCGTGGCTCGCGAACCTCGAGACGATGATGCATGAGAACGTGCACCACCAGTGTGCGAGTCGCGACGATGTCCACGCGCTCGAGGCGGCGTTCGATACTACAGCAGCGTTCCTCGGCGCGCTGCTTGCGCACGACCTCACAGTCGTAGCGCTAGGGCTAACTGACCACCTCAACAGTGTCCAGGAGCTCTTGGCAGCAGTCACAGCAACGGTGCGAGCAGCAGGAACGCGGCGTCAGCAGCTCGTAGAGAACCGCTCAGTGCGCAAGTGGCTCACACAGACGCTCGCACCGGCAGTGCGGCGCTTTCCGACGCAGATCGGACGCATGTCGCTCTCCGCACTCGAAGCAGCAGTGGCAAACAACGCCGGCATCTCGCAGTCGCACCAAGAAGCAGTGCTCGCAACGCTTATGCGCGACGCGCTGCTTGTGCTCACGCGCGTGCTGCTAGCGATGGCGAGCTGGCGCCGCTGCACGACCATGCCTCACGCACTGCCATACGCGGAGCTGTGCGCGGACTTGGCGAAAGAGATCGGTGCGCACGACGGCGCGTTCTCAGGGCTCTCGCGCTTCGAGCTGATCTGCAGCGACGTCTACGCGCGAGGTCTGCTGGAGCTCACGCCAGAGCACACCGACGCGCTCCAGCTCCACCAAGAGAGTCTCCAAGCAGCACTCACGACAAAAGACAGGAGCTACGCACTGCGGTGCCACCACCACGTTGGACAAGCGCTCTTGCGCATGGGCGAGCTCGAGCTCGCACAGAGCGAGTTCACCGAGATGCTCACGATCAGTCGATTGCTCGGTGAGTCGCGCATCGAGAGCTTGGCGCAGTACGAGCTCGGCGAGTGCTGTGTGCAGCGTGGGAACCTCCCGCAGGCACACACGCACTTCAAGCACGCGCAGACGTTGTGCAACCAGACAGCGAATGCTGGCGGTACGTGGCGCACGCAGTCTGTGCAGCAAGCGATTGCGTTCTACGCAGCGATGAAGCCTGCGCGGCGCGGCGCAATCCGCATCGCGTCAGCAAAGTCTCGTCCGCGTCGAGGCAGCTTTGTGCGCACAGCGTCGCTGCTGCAGCAAGTCGCACCGGCATCGGACGTGCTCTCGTCCTCCGATGACGAGTCGCTTGTAGACGCACCAAAGCTGCGCCGCCCGGCGATCTGGATTGGTCCACCGAAGCTCCAGCCCAAGACCGAGCGCGACAGCAAGCGATCGCTCGTGCAGACGCTCTTGGGCGAGCAGACAGATTCGCTGATCGTCGATGAAAGTCTGGACATCAGTGACGACAGGAACTAGAATGCAGTAGCAGTGACAACGACCGTGGCTGAGAAGCTCTTTCGCACAACAGCTGCAGCAGTCGAGCGACCGCAAACGCCAAAGCGCAGTGCAGCAAAGTCTCGACGCACAGGCGCGTGGCGCGACTCTGTGTTCACAGTGCCACCGTCGTACATGGAACTCCAGTCGCTCGCTGCAGCAGCGTGCTCGCCATGAGACGCTTCGTGTCGCTTCGTGCACTTGGATCCATCACTCGACTCTTTAATAGACAATGAATAAACGAAATACAATTCTTAGCCTTTACATTTTACAAGTAAGTCGATTTGCATCGAGTCTCAATGATGGAGTATATTCATCACATTTGCTCATAACTTTGTAAAATGCAAGTTTATGTTGTCGCACTGAAAGCACTGCAACTGAGTATGAGTGAATCAACATGGAATCTGCGGTCCCGAGTGATTTGTTTAATTTCGGTACAGAATTCCGTGTCCCGCGTTTCGATAATCATACATGGACATGAATGTGCTGTTTGTGTATAGCACATTGACATGGCCATTCGTTTCGGGGCAATCGGGACTACAACTTGCATGCGGGATGCGTCCCGTAGTGTACGAGCGCGTGCTTGGAGCCGCTGGTTTTGCCCCCTTCGCCAGCTCGCCGCCGCCACACAAAGCAACTCCACCGCAGACACAAGATGGCGCTCGTCAAGAACTCCCTCCCGGCCATGAAGTGCGTCTCTCTATTGCTGCGACGTGTGCTGCGATGTGCACACGCTGTGTGTGAGCACGTGTCGTCCTCCTCCTCCTTCTCTCTTCTCTTCTCTTGCGATGGCGTGGCGCGCAAGATCTGGCGCATGCCAAACAAAACAGCGAGCGCGATCTGTCTGCGCGCTCGCGTCGAGGAAGCGGAGGAGGCGGACGCGCGTGACGCAAGCAATCGAGCGGGCGTGGTGCAACGCATTCGCAGAATCGGCGCACTCACAGCTGCATCCTCTCTCTTATGTGTGTGCGTCTGCACAGGGTTGCCGGCCAGCAGGTCCGTGGCATGGCCACTGAGAAGCAGAGTACGTTTGGCTCTCGAGTGCTTGAGCTCTCTTGAGCATTGACAGAGCGCTTGGGACTCACATATGTTCTCTCTCTTGCGCTTGTACACAGTTCTCATGCGCATTGGTGCGACGTCGAACATCGCGAAGATCACCAAGTCGATGAAGATGGTGTCGGCTGCGAAGATGCGTGGTGCGGAGAACCGCATGAACGCCGGTCGTCCGTTCACGGTACGCGTCTCATGTCGATACTCACATTCATATATAACGATCCCACCACTCACATTCTATCTACAAATGATACCAACAGGCGTGGCTCGACAACCTCAACGGCAAGAACCGCGTGCTGGAGCGTGACGGTGTCGTGCCAGCGGACGAGCTCACGGGCGAGCACGCGTTCGTCGTCGTGTCGTCGGACCGTGGTCTCTGCGGTGGTATCAACTCGGGCATTGCAAAGGCCGTGCGCAAGCAGCTCGGCACGGAGAACGCGTCGGCCGAGCTCTTTGTCATCGGCGACAAGGGCCGCGCGCAGCTTCGCCGTGAGTACGGCCCGCAAATCCGCGGCAACGTGACCGAGACGTTTGCGAACCCGCCGAACTTCACGGTCGCGTCCGCGATCGCCGAAGGTGTCGTTGCGACCGCCAAGTCGGACAACGAGCACGTGCACGTGGTGTACAACAAGTTCCAGTCGGCGATCGCGTACTTGCCGTCGATCCGGTCGCTCGCGGTCTCGGTCGACTCGGACGTCCTCGCGGGCTACGAGCTCGAGCCGGACAACCGCGAAGAAGTGCTCGCGGACCTCAAGGAGTTTGAGATTGCGTCGGCGATCTACGAAGGGCTGATTGAGAACTCGACGAGCGAAGAGAGCTCGCGCATGTCGGCGATGGAGAACGCGACGACGAACGCGCAGGAGCTCATTTCGTCGCTCACGCTCGTGTACAACAAGGCGCGCCAGTCGCGCATTACGACCGAGCTGATTGAGATTATTTCCGGTGCAGCGTCGCTCGACGGCTAAGCGGCTGTCGAAAAGTGCAGTGTTGTCGACATTTTCGACAGTGTCGAGAACAACAACAATGTGCACTATGCAAGAAGCCACGTGCTGCTGCGTTGTGCACAAGTGGATGCAATGCATGCGCGTTGCAGCGATTTGTGTATGACGCAGCAGCAGCAGTAGGAGCTTGCACGCTGGGAATGAGATCACGCGTGATCAACAGTCGCTTTCTCCTTCACCTTGTGTCCGCGACCTCCTTCATCATGATGCGAGCGAGAATCAATACAACTGGAGACAATGAATCAGTACAGTGTCGTCGTCGTGTTTGCTTTTGGTCTTGCGTTGCGTTGTGTTCGTTTGATGAGGACGGACACTCGACCATCATCATTGCGCGTGCTCTTGGTCACGAGTGAAGCTATTTCGTCACCTGGTGCTGTTGCCAGCACGCGTCTGTTCGCTTGAGTGCGTCGCACACCTCAATGCCCTCAGCGCATTCACAGCAACAACACGCACATATGCGCCAAGGACTCGGGGCCATCAACGAAGGACACTGGCATACCCGGACATCTAGGACTCGGCCATCAACGAGGGACAGCAACTAAGGCTGCATCAAGCTACAGCGTCATTCGGATTGATGGAGAATCAGGAGAGCAATAAAATCATGGACAATGCAATGTATTGTTGTGTCTCGTGATTGATGTCTCACGTGCACAAGCTGGTCTTCTTCTATCGTGCGACGTCTTCTTCCGCCTCGTCGTTCATCGTGCGTGTGCGCTTGTTCTCGATGCAAGCGCCACGCAGTCACTTTGCTCGCGCTGCGTGTGACTCTCTAGTTCTTGGAGAAGTACGCCGAGACTTGGTCCATGACGAGCCACTGGATGCCGTACGACGGACAGAGACGCGTGAGGCGCGGCACGAGACCCTTGTAGAGCGCTGGGAAGCCCTCTTCTTTCGCAATCACGCGCATGGCTTGGACCATGCCAGTGTACTTGGGCGCAACGCCTGCAACGGTCTCTTGCGCCATCAACCGCGTCTTCACAACGTCCATTGGGCAGTTGATGCACGGCCCTGGGATCGCACCGAGCATACCGGTCAAGCCGCTCTTCCACGCTGGGAGCGTCTCGCCGTCCTGGAGCTTCCAGACGTACTTCTTGATCGCGTTGTTCGACCAGAAGCTGCATGCTTGGTTCAGCCCTTGGCGACCGATCGTTGGCGCCACGCCCTTCCAGAGCGCAAACGGACCTTCGTTCTTGATGATCGTGAGCGTCGTCTGGACTGGACCGCCGTACTTGGCGACTTCGCCCTTCACGATATTCTGTCCTTGCATGCGCGTCTTGATCACTTCAAACGGCGTGACAATGAGCACCGCCTCAGTCGCACCGGCCAACGCACCGGCGATAAACTCTTTCGAGCCGCTCACTTGACCGTTCTTGTCGGCCAAGAGCTTGCGGTAGACCGCGTTGAAGTAGAACCGCGTGCCGTTCTTCGTCACGACGTGGATCGTCCAGGGCGTGAAGCCTTTGAACAAACCGCGCGGACCTTCAGCGCGAAAGAGCTTCTTGCCGCAGTCAATCATGCCTTTGTACTGTCCAGTCTTGTCGAGCTGCAACCGCGTCTTCGTGACATCGAGTGGCGTGAGGATGATCGCTTCAATCACACCTGAGAGCGCACCGCCGAGGAACTTTTGCGTCGGCGTCACGCGCTTCGTCTCGCCTTGCGTTGGTGCTGGCGCTGGGATTGGCGCACGGAGACCGCCTTCGCCGACTTCGACGCTCGACTGCCACCAGTGCTTCGAGAGCTGACGGACGTCCGGGTCCCAGAGGAAGTACTCGAGCGTCGACGTCTGCATCTTCGCGCGCAAGTACAGGTACAAGTACTTGAAGTCGGTCTCGTGGACGCGGTGCGTGTCTGCTGGGTTGAGCTCTTGGATCATCGTGTGCGCTTCTTGGAGCGTGACTGTGACACCGAGCGCTTGCATCGCATCCTGGAGCGCCGCGTCGTCGAGGTAGCCCTTGTTGTCTTTGTCAAACGCTTTGAACGTCTCGACGATGAACGCGTCGTGGATCGCTTGGAAGTCCTCAAACGCGATCTGTCCGCGGTTCTTCGGGTCGAGCTTGCTCATCAAGCTTGCGACTTGGTCGGGCGACAAGCGCACGCCCGCGTCGCGCAGTCCTTTTTGGATGTCGAGCGCATCGACTTTGCCGTCTTTGTTCACGTCGACGCGGTCGAATGCGTCGTGCAAGAGCTGGTCGACGGTTGCGCGCGAGTTGCGGCGCACGAGGTTCCCACGCGCAGCCATGCTGATGCTAGTGTAATGGAGTGGCGAGAGGGGGAGAAGCGTCGAGTATGGCAAAGAGCTCAGTGGTGCTCAGGCATCCAGCAGCAGCAGGGACGACAGCTTGGCGGGCGATTCGCGAGTGAGGAAACGGCTTGCGCGCGCTCGTGGCCGCAGCTTGGCTTGTCGTGCGTGGTGGTGTGGCGCCACCAAAAACTGGACGCATGCGACAGAGGTGCTCGCATGTTGCAAATAATTACATCTATACCCTTCATGATGTAGTTTCAACGAATCAGCTGCGCGTATATTGCGTCTAATTTTGTAGTTATTGCAATATGCGTGACGCACCGCGCGTGGCTGCGACTAGATTCGTAATTGTGAGCGATTGAAGCGGCCGCGGATTGGCCAAACACACGGCCAGAAAAAGGATCATTTCACTCGAAGCAGCCTCGATACGTCTCCGTTGTCACTGCGCGAAAATGACACATGCGCAGGTTTGTACTAGAATAAAATATGCAGATGCGCCTCTATCTATTTCTCTGATAGTGATAAAACAGCAGATTGACACAATGTACACTCGGTCTGGCTATACTTTTGCAACAACAACACAAGCTAATAGTGACGAAACAGAGAGCATGTTGAAGAACCACTGGCGTTTCAGGTTCAAGCGAACCGAACGCATTCGTTTGCAGCTCGCCAGTCCGTCTCACGCCAGCCATCCAATGCGTGCGACTTGCGCGTGTCGACACCGATACACCTGCAGCAGCGCCACTCGTGCGTGACACTCAAGCGCACGCGCGTCTGCTTGGACGCTGTTGTCGGTTGTCTAGTCTCGCTTGGTTGAGTCACGTGTGCTGTGTTTGTATGTCCTTGCGACTGTCTA
>JAASFN010000612.1:0-16510 GCA_023333795.1 Globisporangium rhizosaccharum | reverse complement strand
TGTGTGCACACGCTTAGTGCAGGAGCGGGTAGTACGCGTCCTCGACCGTCGCGTCGCTCTTGCTTGCACCGCTGCGACGCTTGACGACCACGAGCGCCACGAGCGCGACCATGGCGCTCGCACCGAGCAGCGCCGTGACTGCTGCGTGCTCCTGGCTCGCATTCACGAGTGCGTGGCCAGCCGACATGAGCGCATTCGTGTAGCCATAGCCGTACGCGCTGTACGCTGGCGGCGTCGACGGCTCGCAGCGCTTGATGTTGTCCTCGCCGTCCGGCAAGTCGAGGATCGCCGAGCATGTGAGCGGGACCTTGTCGCACGACGAGCAGCACTCCTGCGGCGCCGTAACCGTGTACGTGCTCGCCGGCGTCTCTCTGCCGTAGCTGTCGACTGACTTGGGCGCCGCCTTGACGACGATGCCCTCGCACGCCTCGTACGGACCCGGGAGACTCTTGCCGGCGCAGTTGTCAAACTCGCACTCGCCCTCAGGCGGGTTGTCGATCTCCGGCTCCGTGCAGTCCTTGACCGTGAAGTCGCGCACGCACTTCTTCGTGACCGTGCGGTCGTCGATCTGCTTGTACGTGAACGCGCACGAGACCGTGAACTTGGTCAGCTCGGCCGTCGCGGCGTTGTTGATCGCCTCGACCGCGAAGCGCTTGATGATGTCGCTCGAGTCCTTGGTCACGTGCAGGATCTCCTTACCCGAGTGGCCCTCAAAGTTGAGCTCGCACTTGACGTCCGACACGTGCATGCTCAAGCTGTCGCGCGCGTACATGAGACCGATGTTCGGGCGGTAGTCGAACGTGAGCTCGGCAAAGTCGCTCTTCGGGTACGTGCAGATCGTGTCGGCGATCGGGAGGCGCGAGACCGACGTCTGGTACCACATGTTGGGGAAGAAGTCGCAGACCGCGACGTCGCTGTGCGGGTGCAAGTGGAGCGCAAAGACAAACTTCTTGACAATGCCGCACTGCGTCCACGCCTCGATGTAGATGTTCGACTTGGCATTCTCAAACGTCTCGGTCGCGCCGCTGCTCCAGAGCTTCCACTTGCCGCTGTCGACCTTGTAGCGCCAGAAGACAAAGTCGTCGATGTTCGCGTACTTGCCCAAGTCAAAGTTCGCGAGCGCCTTCGTCGAGATGAGCGACGGCAGCGCAGCCGTGAACGAGCACTCGAGGCCGCTGAATGTCGGGCTGGACGGGTCCTCGTGCAGACTCGGGCACTGCACCGAGCGGTGAATCTGCGTGAGCGTCTGGTAGCCCTCGAGCGCGAGCTTGTCAATGATCTTCTGCGACGTCGCCTTCGTCTCGTCGTTGATCTCGGCCTCGGCGCGCGCGAGTGTCTCGCCGTCGAGCGTCAAGCACTGCTCGAACGCGCACGAGTCGCTGCCGCTGCAGCTCTTCTCGTCGTACGCGCTGTTGCACTTGTAGTCGACCCACCACTCCTTGAGCGTTGTCGACAGGTCCGCACACCGCGTGCACTGTCCTGGCTTCACTGGCGCCTCGCAGTCGTCCACCTCAGCAGCGTGTCCCGGCTTCACGAGTGGGTTCGTCTTCGCCTCGGGCTTGCTCACGAACGCCTCGATCGTCTTCTCGAGGTCAAAGAACGTGCGACCCGTGTCGTAGTCCTTCTCGCAGTAGTCCTTCTCAAAGAAGTCCTTCTGCTTGAACGCCTGGTCGTCGCACCGGTTGTCCGTGCTGCACGCGTCGTTCTCGGCCTTCTCGCCGTACTGGTAGAACTCGTCCACGAGCGCCTGCGCCTTGTTCAGGTTGAACTCGGTGAGCGCCGGCGCGTCGTCGTGGTGGCCGCGGAGACCTTCAATGCCGATGTCGCCGTCTTCGTCGCAGAAGCTCTTGGGGCACGTGGTCGTCGCCTTAGGACGGTACTTGTCCACGATCGCGACGCAGCCCTTGCACTCGGCGTCGCCAAAGTAGTCCTTGGCGTAGAGCGAGAGGCCGTACTCGCCAAAGCCCGGGTACGTGAGCGCATCCACCTTGGCTTCGTTGTTCCCCTGGTAGTCCTTCCACGCAAACTTGCCCGAGCCAGCGACACTGCCGCCGCCGTCTGCCTTGGACGTGAGCTCCACGTACGCCTTTGCGTCAATGTTGTTGCGCTCATCCGCGACGTAGTTGTCGGTCGGGAACGGCACGGGCACTTTCCACGCCGACGCGAGCTGCGAGATCCCGCACTGACCGTACTTGCCAGCCTCGGCGTCGCTCTTCTTCGTGACCTCGACGCGATAGCCGCTCTTTTCGTTGCTCCAGACGCACGGACACACGTCCGGCGTCTCTTGCTCGCATGACTGGCGGCCGTACCGTCCTGGCTGCTCCTTGTACCCAGCTGGGCACGAGCAGAAGCACTGGCGCTTGCCGTAGTCGTCCAAGTACGACACGGGCACGCCGCCGTCGAGGCTCTCGCCGCAGTCGAGCTGCCGCACGACCACGAACGGGTTGTAGAGGAAGATGTCGATTGGCTCCTCGAGCTCGATGCTCGTCTCGAACTTCTTGCACTTGTCCTTGCCGTTCTTGCACAAGTTGAAGTTGATCACGTGCGCGATCTCGAACTTGCGCTCGTACAGCTCCACCTCTTGGTACGATTTGTAGTTGTCCACGAAGCTAAAGACCGAGATCGGTGTGGTTGAGACCGTCGGCTTTGGAGCTTCGACCTTCACGTCTGGCTGGTCACCACCGCCGCCCATGCCACCCATGGCGCCGAGCACACGACCAACGTCGCCAAAGTGCGTCGCAAGGCGCGCAACGTCGCTCTCCTGGACGTCGCTCGAGAGGAAGATGTCGCCTTCATGGCCGTAGTAGCCCTTGTTGTAGTCCGCTTCTTTGCAGTCGCCCGGGATCGCCGCAACCTGGAAGTCAAAGTAGCGCGCGACGTTCCCAAAGTTGTACACCTTCTTGTCCTTCGTGACCTGCGCGACCCACTTCTTGATCACTTGGAGCTCCTCGTCGCTCAAGCACTTGGACACAGCGATGAGCACGGTCGCTGGCACGATATCCGTGTCCACCTTGGCCGAGAAACACTCGTGCGACGGCTTGTTGTACCGGTCGCTCAGTGACGCCAAGAGACTCGCAGGCGGGAGGTTCTCTTCGCTCGCGAGGAACGACACGGGCCGCGACGCGTTGCTGCTCGCGAACGAGACCGTGAGCGCGCGGTTAAAGTCGACGACCTGGCCCGCCACGAGCTGCACGAGCTGCAGCGCGAGGCCGAGGCCGAGTGCAGGGATGATCTTCATGGCGCGAGTGAGGCTTGCGAGGCACACGTGCACTGCTCCTGCTGCTGCTGTTTTCTGAGACGAAGAGACTGGAGCTGCTGCTGCTGGTGGTAGTGTGCGTCGCAGGAGGCAAATCCACGAATGCCTTCGATATGCTGGCTGTGCCGAGCATTGCAAGGGCGAGCACAGAGAACTTGGAGCTCACGGCTTGAGCAGGCGGATCGGAAGCGACGCACTGCGGCGGCTCACAATGAAGCGCCGCGACTGCTGGAGCTCGCCGCCGCCTCGTTCAGCCATGTGTACAGGCGTGACGCAAAACTCCCGGCCTCTTGGCGTCGGATGAACACTGTGGGGCGGAGGCTCGGACATACGCTCGAGCAGGTTCTTGCATTTGCACCAGCGGCAGTTCCTTTGCGACAGCATCAGCTTGTGGAGCTCTCGCCTTGGAGTGTGTCACATCAAGAATGCAGGTCAGAAGTGTGCACTCGAAAGGTCACGAAGAGGTGCGAGGTGCAGTACTGCAGAGTACTTGAATAGAAGGTCACAGTACTGTACATAATGGACTACTCAACGAGACGCAATAATTTGCACCATCGAACATCACCACACGTGACGACCGTCATGTGCGTGTGGGCCACACGACTCGTCTCTGGCTCTCCTCTCTGATTCGAATGAAGCTCAGCTGGCCAAGACGTGCATGTCTATCATCAACGCACACCAGCTTGCTCTCTCTGCAACGGCGACCGCCACCACCCACCAACTCGGGTCCGTGCAGGTGCAGCAGCCGCAGCCAGCACAGCAGCCGGTTTGGTTGCCACGTCACAGTCGCGCGCGCACAGATCCAGACTAGCGCCCTCGAACGCACCAGCAGCCTCTGCAACACCAGCTCCAGCAGCACCAGCAGCTCCAACAAGAGTCCGCCATGGACAGCACCGGCGCGACGATGCGCACGCCGCGCCGACGCTCGCCGACGCCCTCGCACTGGCCGCACACGCACACGTCGCCGTCGCAGTCGATCACGAGCCGGTCGTTCGACGGCGCGCAGTACGGCGCGATCCTCCCGACGTTCCGCGTCCTCGACCACACGACGACTGCACCTGCGAGCTCGTCAAAGCTCCCGCCGCGCCACAATGCACTGCCGTCGCAGACGGCTGCACTTGGCGCAAATGCAATTGGCATGAAGACGCCGCGGCACTCGTACCACCAGCGCCGCTCGCGTCTCAGTGGCGTGTTCACGCGACCAAGTGCTGCGCCGCACGATGAAGAGCAGCTGCCGATTGTCGATGGCATTGAAGGCGTGAGCGACGACACGCTCGACGCGCAGCACGGCCGCGGTGTCAAGATCGCAATGTACGGCATGCTCAACACTGTGATCCTCATCCCCGTCATGATCAGCTTTGCGCAGATCATCTTTCGCGACCCAGCGTTCCAGCCGTACATGGCCGACCTGATCAAGCTCGTGCTCATCTCGGGTGCGTCCTGATTCTCATGATGCTCTGCTGCTGTTCTGCTGCTCTAGTGCTTGCATGCTCGAGCTCTGTCGGCTCACTGCGGCCGCGCTCGCTTGTGTCTCTGCTCTTCTGTCGATGCTCCAGCGGCGGTGCACCAGCTGTGCTTCACGCTCACGAGCTCGCTCTCGTTTGCAATCGGTCAAGTCCAGGACGCGGGACTGATCTTCCTCTCGGCCATGGCGACGTCGACGGTGACGTCGCTCCGGGACTTTGAAGGCGCGACGTTTGCGATGGAAGAGGTGCTTGCGACCGTGCTCTTCACGCTTGCAGGCTCGACTGCGCTGCTCGGGATCGCGCTCATTATCACTGGGAAGCTCAAGATCGCGAGCTTCGTCCAGTACCTCCCAATGCCAGTCGTCGGCGGCTACCTCGCGTACATTGGCTTCTACTGCCTCGAAGCTGGACTCTCGATGATGTCGGGCAAGACGATCAAAGACCCAGTCGACTGGCTCTTGCTCGCGAACTGGGACTCGATACTGCTCGTTGCGCCCGGTCTGCTCGCAGGCATTGGCATTTTTGTCGTGCTCTCGCGCTGTGACCATGTCGCCGTGCTCCCTGGCTGCATGCTTGCGATCCTCGTGGTCTTCTACGGCGTGCTCCTCGTCTTTGGCATCTCGCTCGCAGACGCCAGTGCGGCTGGGTGGGTGAGTCCGCAGCCCGAGGCGCCGCGGTCGCTCAGCGACATCTACGGCTTCTACGACTGGAGCTTGGCGAACTTCTCGTTCGTGAACAAGCTCATCCCGGCGTGGGTCGCGATGTACTTTGTCGTCGCGTTCTCGTCGTCACTCGACGTCGCTGCGATTGAGATGGCGCTCGGGACGCCACTTGACCACAACCACGAGCTCCAGACCGTTGGGATCTCGAACTTTGTCTCAGGGCTCACAGGCGGCTTCACGGGCTCGTACATCTTCTCGCAGACGATCTTCACGCTCCGCGGGAACCTCGACAGTCGCATCAACGGCGTCCTCGTGTTTGTGCTCGAAGTCGCTGTCGTGCTCTGTCCGTTCTCGATCATCGCGTACGTCCCAAAGGTCTTCTTCGGTGCGCTCCAGACGCTCATTGCCGCGGATCTGATGATGGAGTGGATGTGGCACGCGCGCCACAAGATGCTCTTCCGCGAGTTCGCGATCGTCTGGTTCACGTTCCTCGCAATGAACGCCGTGGGCTTGGACGTCGGCATTATCATGGGCATTGTCGTCGCAGGCTTCAACTTCATCTGGTCCTACATCGCCGTCTCGTCCGTGCGCCGCGTCGTCAAGCGCAGTCGCGTCGAGCGCGACTTGCGCGAACGCGCACTGCTCCAGTCCGCGCGCATGTCGATCGTCACGCTCGAGCTCGATGGCTTCATCTTCTTTGGCAGCAGCGTCAAGATGATGGACGAAGTCCGACGCCACGTGCTCGTGAGCGCATCGGAAGCTGCTGCTGCACACGCTGCAGCGCTCTTGCTCCACTCATCGCCGCTCACGACGTTCCGCCACTCGCACGCAACGACGTCAAGCACATTAGACAGTGGCGATACCACGAGTCTCTTGCTCCAGTACCAGCAAAAAACGCAGAACAACGCCAGTGCCGACGTCGACGAAGCGCTCACGACGCTCGATGAGCACAATGGTTTCACGATCTCGAGCCGTGCGCACTCGAACAGTCCGCGCACGATCCGGGCACAGCGCACGCGGTTCTTCATCCTCGACTTTGAAAAAGTCCGCGGTGTCGACGCGACGTCTGTCCGGAGCTGCTTCAATGCGACGAAGCAGCTCTTGGAGCAGCACGGCATTGTGCTCGTGTTCTCGAGCGTGCCGCACGACGTCGAGCGCTTGCTGCGCGCGCACGATGTGATTGAGAACGAAGATGGCGCTGGCACGGGCTCGCTCGTGTTTGAGTCGGTCGACAAGGCGCTCGAGTGGTGCGAAGACGAGCTGCTCGTGGACGAAGGCGTGTTTCCACTGAGCGAGACGGTGCCGCGCGAAGGCGACGGCGGCTGCCGCATGCAGCTCTTGCACGAGTTGCTGCCGAAGCACGAGCTCCTTGATGCAGCGGACGACCCGACAGCTGTGCTCACGAAGGAGATTGGCGACCTGTACGTCGAGCCATTGACAAAGCAAGCGGGCGAGTCGGTGTACCGCGCCGGCGACGTCGTTGCAGGCATCTACTTTGTCGGCTACGGCAAAGTCGACGTCTTCTTGCCCACGAGCTTGCACGAAGGCATGGGTCCAGGCTTCCGCGGCCGCAAGCGCATCCTGCGCGTGTGCCAAGGTGGCATCGTCGGTGCATCGGAGCTGATTCTGAACAAGCGGCACCAGTTCTCGGCCGAAGCCAAGGGCGAGAAGACGTTCCTCTTCTTCCTCAGCACCGCCAAGTACCGCAAGATGCAGCAAGACCACCCGCGCATCGCAGCGCGCTTCCAACAAGCGATGCTCCAGTCCATGGCGCGCAGCGTGATGGAGTCCAACATCTCGGACGACTAGGCGACGAACCGAGTGAACTGAGTGGTCGAGAGTTGATCGCCTGCGTGAATGAGTGAATAAAGATGCGTGAGTCATGTGTTGTTGCTCGAGTCGTCTTGTACGTCTGCAAGACGATAAGGTGAGGTGATGGTCCTCGCGTCCTTGTCTGTTCACGTCCAGTCCAGTCTAGTCTCTGTGTAAGCACCAAGGCGCAGTCTTTGTGTGAAAAGTGCAGATCGATATTACAAATAAAAACACACACGCAAGCA
The DNA here is from genome assembly GCA_023333795.1 of Globisporangium rhizosaccharum. Lineage (NCBI taxonomy): Eukaryota > Oomycota > Peronosporomycetes > Pythiales > Pythiaceae > Globisporangium > Globisporangium rhizosaccharum. The sequence goes on along the minus strand of JAASFN010000612.1, from coordinate 9,069 downwards.
AGCGAAGCGCTCGTGTAGGAGGCGATTTCCAGTCGCAGGAGCTCCAGTGCGTGCGTGCGCGGGGCCTCAGGCGTTTGTTTCGGTCTCGAGTCGTCGAGCTCGTCTCGCCATCTCGTCTGTCCTGAACTTACAGCACATGCAGTCAACTGATGCTGCTGCCGTGTGCGCAAGTGAGGACGTCCGAGATGTCGTCGCGACGACAGAGTCGTGCGGACACTGTCGTCGTCACGCGGCGTCACTTCACAGCTCAAGGTTCTGGAGCTGCGTCTGGAGCGTCTGCGCATTCGCCTGTGGCTGCGGTGGCTGCGTCGGGTGGGGGTGGTGCTGCTGCTGGTGGAACCGAGACCGCGTGCTACTTGGCGTCGTGTGCACCGCGTCGTCGTCGTCGTCGTGCGCGCTGCTCTCAATGCGCGAGCTGCTGTGCACGTGGTTCGTGCCGCTGCTAAAGAAGTGCGGCAGTCGGATCTTCTTCGTCGGCTTGATCGAGAGCACCGTGCGACCAAACTTCACGTGGAGCGACTGGTTGTTGTGGAGCGTGAGCGGGCGGTAGATGTACCGCAGCGTGCCGTTCGAACTCCCAGCGTCTTTGAGGAAGAACTCGCCTTTGCTGTAGTGGATCTCCGCGTGAATCGTCGAGACCGTGCGGTACTTGAGCACCAAGTCGCACTGCGACGACCGACCGACCATGAGCGCGCGGCCAATGTCGTTGTCCATGAGCATCTTGTAGCTCAATTGGTACCGCGTCGAGAGGTTCAGCGTTGACGACGAGTGCTTCGTCACGACTTGGAACATGATGTTCGGCGGACTCAAGCGGTCTGGCAAGAGCGAGATCGACTTGCCCGATGGCAGGCGCGTCTTTGACGGGTACGGCGCTTTGCAGATCGAGCACGTGCGCGCGTTGCTCTCGTCCAGGACCGTGCAGATCTCGTTCTTCTCGCCGTTCGTGTTCCAGCGCTTGAGGCAGTTCAAGTGGATGTACTTCGTGTCGCCCGAGCACTTGCACGGTGCAATGAGCGGGTTGTCGTCCTCCGACTCGTCGTAGCACACGTAGCAGATCGCGCTCGTCGACTGCCGCTGCTGCGACGCGCGCGGCTTCGACTCGTCATTTCCCGAGACGTCGCCGGCGTCGTCGTCCGTGTCCATGCCGCTGTCGGCATCGACGATTGCTTCGTCGTGGCACACGACGCGCTGGATGAGGCTGTTAACCTCGGACGTCGAGAGACTCGCGTCGTTTGGACCGACGCCGCCCGTGTCAATCTCCGTCACGAGCAAGCCAACTGAACCAAAGCGGATGATGTCGCCGACTTTGATCCGGTGCTTCCCGCCGCGAATGCACTTTGTCCCGAGGATCTGGCACACGCCCGTGTGCGCCGAGAACTTCTCCGACGACGGCAGCAGCCGGTACGAGTCGTTCGAGTAGTCAATGTTCAGGCACGGCGCGCGCGGATCTTCAATGAAGATCTTCTCACGAGCACCAGCTGCGCTGTTCACTTCTGCTTAGCCAGATACAGATAGACGTGAGTGAGTGAGTCTGCTGGTTCGTTGGCATGCAGAGGATCCGTGAAACAGACGCACCTGTGCTCTGCGAGTGCTTTGGACCGTAGATCGACACGCCGCAGCGCGAGACGCTCTTGCGAAACTTGTCGCGCTTGCCAGTTGCGCCTTTTGTCACGGCCGTCATGCCACGGATGTCGAGCCTACGACACATACGAGAGACAGTGGTTAGTGTATGAGATAGACAGGAGCAGACAGCTGTAAAAGACGCGAGCGCGTACATGTCGGGCTTGCCGTCGCCGCTAAAGAACTCGGTCGCGCGCGCGAGGCTCCATCGACGGTCGTTCGAGCCGCTCATTGTGGTACGAGGAGGAGGTGGTGTTTGTATATGTGGCTGTCAATACAAGATCGGACGCGACGACGTCGTCGTGAGCGCGCGTCGTTCATATGAAGATCCTGGTGATGGCGCCGTACGAAGCGACCCAATGCATGCGTGTGAAGGCGTACCTGCTGCTGCTGCGGGGCTCGATGCGGCGGCAGTCGCGAGTGTGTGAGTGGGCGTCGTGTAGGGGGAAGCGGTCGAGACTGCTTTTCTCTCTCGCGCGCGTATGTGTGAGCTGAGCGGCGTTCAGTCGTGAGGGAAAGCGAGCGTCAAGTTAGAAAGGGGGCTGTCGCGCTGGCACTCGCTAGCTTCTCTCGCTTGCGCGCAGCATTCACACAGAGACGACGACGACGACGACGACGACGTACAAGAGGAAGAAGAAGAGGAAGAGGAAGAAGGGCTGTGGTGGTAGTGGCGGTGCTGGTGCTGCTGCAGACTGCTCGACGTCGTGCACACGTGCGCCGCGCCGTCCGTCTCGTGGTTTCTGTACTAACGGCCTCGCGCGTGTGCTGGCGCTTGCTTTGCTGCTGTGCTTGCGAGAGCGAGAGCACTTTTGACTTGATGTTTGTAGAGAGAGCGAGAGAGAGCGAGCGAAGAAGGATGGAAATTGCGGGCGAGAGAGAAAGTCAGCTGTTTCGCGTCATTTATCGCGAACTTTGGCGTTGCACCACACCATCGCCTTGCACTCTACTTGGTCTTTGTATGTCTTCGATGCTGCGACGGAAATCTTTCGTGCGACGAAAAAGAAACGGTCTGATTTCTTCTCCGCCTTGTTTGACTGACCTGCCAGCTGCATCGCGGCTTCAGCGTCTTGTGAATGAATGAATATGGCCTTGATATCGGCACAACAAAGCTTCAGGGCGTCTCGCAAAGCATGCGCCGTGTGGTGAACGTGCTTGCCGAGTGCTACAAGTGCACAGTTGTTTTGTTGTTGTTGGTTGCTTGGACTGCTGGTTGCACAGCACGCGTTGGTAATCCGCGGCCAAGCCTTTTTTCGCTGAAACTTGAGACAATCCAATTATTCTGTCTCGGTGTCGAGTGCGGTACTGCGCGCTTCTGTACTGTCACACACATCTTGATCACACTAATCTGTCGCATACACTACTCCTTTCGTTCAAACCGGCGCCAGTGAACCTGAACCTGCACATGCTCGACGACGACGATGCCCATGACAGCAACAACGACGACGACGCCACCGAGAACGAGTTCTCGCACCACCGCCACTACTACGAGCGCTGCAGTCGCACTGTCGACAACCTCATCCACACGTAGCGCCAATGCCAATGACGACGAGTCGGATGAAGAGGTCACGACCGAGGAGTTTGAGCTCGAGCTCGACGACCGCGCGACGTGGGCCATGAACTTCTACGAGTGCGCAGCCGAAGGTGACGTCGCGAACCTCCGACAGATCCTCGATGACAACAAAGTCGCAGTCGACGACGTCGACGTCGATGGCTTCACTGCGCTCATGATCGCAGCTGCTGAAGGCCATCGCGACATTGTCATGGAGCTGCTCGCGCGCGGCGCAGACGTCGCAGTGCGCACGCACGAACTGCGCTCGACTGCTCTGCACTTTGCTGCGAAGGTGCGTTGCGCCATCGATCAAGAGGCTAGTTCTTGTAGTCATCACGATGCGATTGACTGATCATGCGCTCTTGTGTGTGTGTGCAGAATGGCGACGCAGAGGTGGTCGAAGCGATCTGCAAGCAGGACCCTCGCCACGTCGACTGCTGGAACATCAACGCAGGTTCAGTGCATTGCTAGTCTGTCTATCGATTGCGACGCTCTCTCTCTCTCTTTCTCTCTCTCTCTCTCCTTGTCATGACAGCTCAGCTCTCTCACACGCTCACATGCTCTGTATGTGGCTCTCTCTCGCTCTGCCTTGTTGTCGTACGCTCACATACACTAGACACGCCACTGATTTGGGCGTGCATTGAAGGCCGCGTCGCCTGCGTGCGCGTGCTGCTCGAGCACAATGCGGACGTGAACGTCGTGAACCAGTACGGCGCGACGACGCTCATTTGCTGCGTCATGATCGGCGAAGACCCAGAAGAGGACGAGAGCGACGACGCACGGTCAGAGATCATCAAGCTCTTGCTGGCGAAGAACCCAAAGCTCGTGAACTTCCAGGACCGCGAAGGGAGCACTGCGATGCACCTTGCTGCCTCGTGCGGCTACTTGCAGTGCGTCAAGACGTTGCTCGCCTGCGGTGCAGACATCACACTACGCAATGCGATCGGCCAGACGCCGCTCGAAGAAGCCGAACAGACGGGTCTCGACGAGAGCGACGTCTGCGTCGAGTACTTGCGCACGATCTGGCAGACACTCGAGGAAGAGGCAGCAGCGCGCATGATGACGATGCTTGAGATGGAGGAGCAGTCTGCTGCACGCGGCGGGCGCAGTGGCGCGGCAGGAGGCAGCAAGACAGCGAGCAGCAGTACGACTGCTGCAGGCGCTAGCGCTACCAGCAGCAGCAGGAAGAGCAAGAAGAAGAACAAGAAGCTCAAGCGCAAAGCCGCAAAGCAGCAGTCGCAGCAAGCGTCTGAGACGAATGAGACGCCTGCTGCGAGCGCAAGTGGCGCAGACGCGAGTGCAGTCGAGAGCAAACCAGCCGAACCGACAGACGGCGTGTCGAGTGGCGAGAGCTCGGACGACGATGGCGACGACAACAACGACGTTGATGCAGTAAAGGCGGACGCGAGTGCACCAAGCGCAGTAGCAACTGCAGCCGTCACGCCAATGACTGAGAGCCGCGATGAGGCTGAGAACGAAGCAAGTGAGCAGCTCGACGACGACGTCGCAGCTGTCGCAGGAGCGTGGACGACTGTCGGGAAGAAGCAGCACAAAGCTGCAGTCGCACCAGCTGCTGATGGACTCGACGACAGCGCAAGCGCTAGCGACTCGGCAGCAGCTGCTGCACGACGGACGCAGAAAGCGCCTGCACAGAGTACGTCGCTCGCATTGCTCTCACTTGGTCGCTTGGTTCAGACATTCTCGTGCTCTCCCTCACACTCGTGCTCTTGTGCTCTCTCTCAGAGGTCATGCCGTTCCGACGAAAGCTCTCAAAGCCATCGCCGCCGCCACTTCGTCACGACACGAACAGCAGCAGCAGTGGTTCGACTGCGCCAACACGGTCAACGGGGGCAAACGCTACGCACGTATCGTCGTCCTCTCTGCTACGTGCTGCACCAGACACCACGCAGCGGGGCAGCGCAGCGCCGTTCAGTCGACTCCACCCACCTGCAGCTACTAGCAGCAGCAGCGACAGTGTTCATGGCAGTGGCGTGACGCTCGCGCACGTGGCGACACCGACGTTCAGCAGTGCGCCGTTCGCCCCGACGCTGTTTGGGTCGCCGCTTACAGGTGCACGCGCGCACGACCGAGCGCGCACACATGCGGGCTTCCCGACGTCGTGGCGCGCGTCGACTGCGTTTGGCAGTGCAGCTGCCAGTAGCGCAACGGCTGCTGCGTCCTCGAGTGCGTCGCGGTCGCTGCTCTGGAAGCAGAGCCACTTGCAGCGCATCGCAGGCGGGAGCCACCGCGCAGCAGTCGAAGCGACAGACAAGTGGGTCAGTCGACTTCACGTTGCGAACGCCCACGTCACAGATGCGCTCCGGTGTCTCGCGTGTGGCTTGTGCGGTGACGTTGCGAGCGAGAACGTCCAGTGCAACGTGAGTGTGAACGGCAGTGGCTGCGCGCAGCTCTACTGCAGCGTGTGCTTGAGCAAGACACTCGCTGCTGTTGCTCTCACCGGCGGCGAGAGTCTCAAGTGCGTCAAGTGCCACCAGTTCATGACGCGCGACGAGATGCGCCGGAACCACTTTGCCCATGCGCAGGCGGCGGCATTGGCACCAAGCAGCAGCAGCAGTGTCCATAGCAGCAACAACAGCATGCACGACGACCCGTTGACAGTCGACGAGATGCGCCACACGCTCGAGCAGTCGATCCCAACAGCTGCGAACGTCGCGCTTCATCCGTTCTACCTCACGCCAGGGAGCGACTTGACCGTCCTGAGCAACGGGCAGCTCGAGGTCCTCGAGCAAGCGCACCAGCTCGCGCTCACGCAGATCATGGAGACGCGCATCGCGAACGCTCGCGCACAGGAGCGCATGCAGATCGACGAGTGGATGAAGACGCAGCGCGACATCCTGCACTACGCAACCGTCACGAGCGCTGCTGCGGACGCTCTGTAGCTCGTGCCAATACCATCGCATGAGGCACTAGGATCACTGTCAATAGACATAAAAGTACCCCATGGGGTCGTGTTCGTCGTGTCAACCGAGTGCCATGCAAGGTGTACCTACAGCGTCTTAGACATGGGCGGTCACTGGCGCTGGTGCACTTCCACTAGCAGTCGCAATGCCCATGCTCCCACAGAGCTCTTGCAGAAGCTTGAGCTGCTTCTCCGCTTTCTCGCGCTTGATCGCCGCAGTCTTCTCCTGCACTTTGTCCATGAGGTACCGAAACGCAACGACGAACCAGTCGCGCATGTGCTCGCTCGCAGTCTCAATGTCAAGTGTTCGCGTGCGCGAGACGAGCGAGAAGCAGCAGCAGTCGCTCGTGCGCGCCGCGACGTGTCCAGCCTGCAGCGCGCGCCGAAACACGTGCGTGCGATGCCCGAGCTCAATCGCAACAATCTCATCGAGCTGGATCGAGTCGCCACTGCGGCCGTGCCACGAGATCTCGCCGAACCGGTTGATCACAATGCGCGTCTTGTGCGGCCGGCCTTTGCGGCCGTGCTTCCACACACTCAGCGTCTCCATGCGCTTCATGATCGAGAGCTCGACTTGCTGCGCCACGCGCTTCTCGTGCTCGCGCGCGAGCTCAACGAGGAACGTGAAGCTCCGGTGGAGCCACTCGCGCTCTGCAGCGCTCTTGGCTTTGATGTCGAACGTCCGCGTCGCTGTGACGAGCGACATTGTGCACTTGGCGTCCTGGAGCGCCAACGTCCCTTTCTGGAGCGCACGCGTGAGCACATCCGTCGTTGGACCCGCGCGGATCGCGAGCACGGACGCCAGTGCGATCGCTTTCTTGTGCTTCTTGCTGCCAGACAGGAGCTTGGACGTCCAGCGGAACGACTCGCCGTTCTCAATCACGAGCTGCGTCTGGTGCGGCTTGCCTTTGCGGCCGTACTTGAGCACTGTCGTGCCGCTGATGCACTGCAGTGCGACGCGGTACTCGGTCATTTTCTTTTGCATCGCTTGGTCCACGACCTCCTTTGTGCGCCGCCGCGCGTGCACTTCGTGCTGCACGGACGCGCAGATGACCCAGCGCAGCGACACGGCGTCCGACGACGAGAGGCGCCGCAGTGTCCGTGCGCGCGTGACGAGCTGGAGAAAGTACGCAGCCCACTTGGTCGACCGGATCGCAAAGATGTGGACTTGGAGCAAGTGCCGGACGTACGCCCGCGCCGTTCGGAGGTCACGCGGCGCACAGACCGTCGTGACGTTGACCACGAGGTCGCGCGGCAGCGACGCTAAGAAGCTCTCAACGGTGCTCTCGCGTGAAGGAGACGCGGCTGATGAAGAAAAGGATCCGGACGTGAGAGCGAGTGCCGCTGATGATGCGCTCTCGCGCCACGGACCGAGCGAGAACGCAGCCGCTGACGCGCGCGTGCTCGAACTGGAGAAGCGGCCGTAGATCGCACTTGCGCGGAGTCCGTCTGTAGCGGACGAGAACGACGCGTCGTGACGACTACTGCGACTGTTTGCTAAGCGCTTACTGTGCTTGCGCTTGCTCGTGAGCTTGAGCTTCTGCGCTGCAGCGCGGGCTTTCGACGTCGCAGACGGCGGTGTGATCGGAATCGCGAGCTGCACGTTCGTGCGACCACCAGGCGATTGGCACAGCCGCACATTCGCATTGCTGCTGTTGCTAGTCGTGCTCGTGCTGGTCTGCACCTTTGATAGACGGCTCTGACTCGCTGCGATTGGTGGTGGGCGATACGGCGACACTGGCGCATGGTTCGGGCCTGGAGCGCTGTCTTGCGAGCTCTTCTTTGTAAAGAACGAGCTGCTACTGCTACTACTTGCGTCACGCTTTGTCGGTTCGAGCGCTTCGGGCTGGTCGAGTCGCTTGTGTTTGCTGCGCTTGCTGCCAAAGAAGAACTTGTCGAACGAGAACTTGGACTTGCTTGGCGCCGTTGCGCTGTTGCTGTTGCTACTCGTCTCCATCGCTGGCTTGCGCGGAGCGCTGAGCGCGCCGCTGCTCGCTCCCGACTGCGAACTGTTAAGCACCATCCAGCAGCAGCAGCGACGACGACGACGTGAGGACGTGTAAGGGCGACGACGACGTGAGGATGTGTAAGGGCGACGACGGAGGTTTCACACCACGCCGCCTCTTGAGAAGTGATCGATCGGTCGACATCGCAAAGCGAGTGCTTCTTGTGCTCGGTCGACATCGGTCGACATCGCAAAGCGAGTGCTTCTTGTGCTCGGTCGACATCGGTCGACATCGGTCGACATCGCAAGACATGCGACTGCACGAGGTGAAAAACTGGAAGGAACTATTTCGAGCGAATCATGGCTGCGACGTGTGCACACTTGCAAAATGTAAGCGATCAGCGTTTTCTTCTGGCACGCGTCGACTTCAAGGATTGCAACTTGCAGCAACAACGTGAGTCCAGTACTGCGAGCGAAAGTCTATTCAATCGGCATCAATTGTTTATTGACATTGTGGATCCTAGAGCGCCAAGTTGCTGCTCATGTTTGCCTTGGTGCTCTTGCTCCAGCGCTCGTACTCGCGCTCCATCTCGTACAAGCACGACATCTAGGACTGGAAGATGCATCCTTGTCTCCTCCTCACACACTCACGCACGTGTGTGTGCGACTCGCACACATAGCGCTGCTCGACTTCGACCACCACTTTCGCGCGTGCAATGGGTACATGACGCACAGGCTCTTGGGACAGCCTCTGCATATTTCCGGCTCTGAACTTGTAGTCGTCAGTCCGAACGACTGGAGCGCGACACACCACCTCGACGATCCGTGTGTGAAGCAAGCTCTTGATGAACATGCCGACGCATGTGAACACGACCAAGTCGGATCGACTGCATTTGGTTCGTGTCTTCTTGGACTTGTGATGCTATGGTTGGCTGAGATGTATGAAGTGCGCGTGCATGTGCTGGACAAGCCGACTTCATGACGCAAAGTCCTTGATCACAGTGCTGATGCATGTGCACGACGACGACGATGTTG
>JAASFN010000611.1:0-16519 GCA_023333795.1 Globisporangium rhizosaccharum | reverse complement strand
GCGCTGCGTCTCGTCGTAGGACTTGGGGAGGCGGTACATCGTGAGGACGTAGCGGTCAGCGGTGACGACCTTGTGCTCTTCGACAGCGTACCCGCGCTTCTGCACGAGCTGCATGACAGTGAGTCCAGCGTCCGGGTCGACGTTGATGCTCTCGTCGTGCTCTGGTGCAGCAGCAGCGTGGTTGATTGCGAGCGCGAGCAATGCGAGCAAGAGGCTCAGACACGCGAGTGCGTGGCGGAAGTTCGCCATGGCGTCGAATACGATGCGAGTGTGCTTGTGCTTGTGCTTCTTCTGTGCTTGTGCGTCCGACGCGCTCGGTCGAGGAATGAGCAGCTCGTGAGCAAGTGAGCGGGCTGTTGATGGCATGCGCGCGCCTCCATCATCGAGACAGGCGAGGCGCTCGCATTGCACCGGACGTCTGATGCCAATGACATGGCCGAGGCGCGAGCAGATCCGCGAGTTGACATAGCAGTGCGCTCGCCACCAAACGTCTTGAAGTGAGTATGCCATCATCGATCCACTCTTTTGATTGACAAGCACATGTCGCAGGAATACAACGAGTCTTCTTTTCGAAGCGACGCGCGAACACTCGAGCTGATCACTCGAAGCGTGCTCAGGTGCTGCCCAGCTTTGCTTGATCTCGAGATGGTCTCGAGAGATGGTCGGAGCTGCGTTGCGGCCATCGCTCTGGTCGTGCAAGTCTGCGCGCTCGCAGAGCTTCGTGGCGATCGCAAGCTGAAGGAATGAGTGCAAATGCTCTGCCTCGCTCCAGTTCGAGAGATAGATCGACGAACGTGAGTCCGTGGACTCCACTCGAGACAGCAGTACACGAGCATGGCGTTGATCTTGCCGAGTGTGCACACAAGGACACTCAACTCGTGTGAGAGATCAAGTGCACTCGGCAGCAGCGCCCTGAAGCTTCGATTCGCTCGATATACTACCAAGCGAGACAAAAGCGAGGGATGCAGAGCTCGAAAAGTCGCAAGTCCTTCCGCGAGTCCTTTCACAGCACGAGCTTGCACGACGCAGTAGCAGCACATTGACACTCGCTCAATCACCTCTTCACGCAGTTCTGCAGCGCACGACACGACGGCCTGAGCAATTAGGATGCCGCTCACACCGCGCTTTGCATGGGAGCAGGACGCCTCGAGTCTCGCTCTGTCGGTGCTCCTTCCTGGTGGCGCGCTCAAGAGTGCCGACATTTACGGTGCGCTCCAAAGCAAACTCAATCGCATCTACTTGCTTGCGTGTGATGCAATGTGCTCACGGCAGTCGTGGCGCTGTGTGTGTGCGCTGTTGGCAGTGAGCGACCTCGTGGTCAAGATCAACTCGTCGCCGTACGTGTTGCTGCTCGATCTGTTTGCACTCGTCGACGACGCGTCTGCAGTCGTCAAGACGATCGCGTCCGAGAGTCTCTTGCGCATCACGCTCCAAAAAGTGCGTCCATACTATCGCTGCTGCTACTGCTCTCGATCTAGAGCGACTCGCGTCCAGTGCTCATACTATGTTTCTCACGCTCTTGCCAGGTCGAAGCGCAGCTATGGCCAACGCTTGACAGCAAAGACTCCAAGGCTGCGCTGCGTACACGTCGCGACGAGTCCATGATGCGCAAGACTGCGAGCGAAGCGGCGCTCACAGAGCAGCGCAAAGAGCGCAAATACCAAGAGGAGAAGCAGACGCTGCGCGCGCAGATGGCAGTCGACGACACGAACCGACAGATCTTGCACGACCTCAAAGCAGAGGAGAAGCAGCGCGAAGAGCGAGCGCTGTACGAGTCCTTCCGTGCGCTCAAGGAGCAGGAACAGCGACGAGGGCAGACGAATGTACGTGATCAGACAGAACACCAGCAGACGACGACGCCAACGATGGCTTCACCACTGCACGACAAGTCAATGAAGACGTCAATGGCACCAGCTGCAGCAGCAAAGACGTCGACTGCGACGACTGAGAAGACGAGCTCAGCTCTTTGTTCTACGACAAAGTCCGTCAAGACAAAGAAGCACGTGACGTTTGCAAGCGACGTCGTCGACACGCAAGCACAGGACTCGAGTCCATCGTGTCCAGTTGAAACAGCACCGGAAGAGGAGCCGATGGTGCTGGAGCTCGGAGCAGACGGGAGCTTTGATCTCCCAAGGATTACTGCACCAGCACCAGCCGAGCCGAAGCGCACGAACGTGAGCGAGCTATGCGTCAAGAGCGACGGCAAGAGCGACGACAACGAGAGCGTGCTAGCGCAAGTAGAAGCCACTGACCAAGACGCTGGAACTCTTCAGGACGATGTAGACGAAGCGCTTGAGACGCCGTCGCCATCGCCAACAGTGATTCCCGCCGCAGTCCGTGCGATCCCTCCGCCACGTCAAGCGCTGCAGTCCGAGATCCAGTTCACGCCTCGCGTGTTCCCAACGCCGTCACGCGAGTCCAAGGCAGCGGAAGAAGAGGACTGGCTTGTGAAGAACCGTCAGCACTTGAGTCGCCACAAAGGACTGCGGAGCGCCGGATCGTACGACATCAGCGAGAGCGACCGTGCGTATCCGCTAGTGCTCTCGCTCTTTCATGGGCATATACATGGCAAGACTGCGTCCTCACACCACTGTGGCTACTCTGCTCTTGCTGTTGTGTGTGTGTGTGCGCGCGCAGCGATGTGGCTCAAGGCAAAAGGCGACGACTTCTACCGCGCGCACGACTACCAGAGCGCAGTGAACGCATACACCGAGGCGCTCGCGCTCGCGCCGGAGCAGAGCGACCTCGCGGTCACGTGTCTCTCGAACCGCGCGGCTGCGCATCTGCAGCTCCTCGCATTTGACGTGCGTTGTACTCTCTCTGCGTTGTTCCTGTAGAGTCGCTCTCTTGTGTTCACCTGTGGGCTGACACCGTTGTCATGCGCTGGGCTATTCCCCATTGCTCGCTTCATTGACACAGACGTGCATCGCAGACTGCTCCACTGCGCTCTCGTACATCCCGGACACGCGCGCGTCGAGTGACAGCAGCAGCGTGCTCGTGCACTACCGTCTCAAGCTCAAGCTCTTTGTCCGTCGCGGCTCAGCGTACTGCCGCATCGGCAAGTGCACGGAAGCGAAAGCCGACTACGGCGTCGCGCTGTCAATGGACAACCAGAACGCGACGCTCCAGGACGACTTTGTCCAGCTCGTTGCGCTCGAGAAAGCGCAGGAGCTCAAGCTCGCTGGCGACGCGTGCTTCCGTGCCCAGGACCCCGATCACGCGGTGGCACACTACTCGGACTCGCTCCGTCTCGACCCGCGCTCGATCGCTTGCCTCTCGAACCGCGCTGCGTGCTACTTGCTTCAGCACGCGTTGGCCAAGTGCGTCGACGACTGCACACTCGCGCTCGAGCTCTTGCAACAACATGACGCAGTGCCGACTGGCGACCACAGGGAGTCAAGTCTCGCATTCTTCTCCGTTGGACCAGCACCTGGATCTGTGAAGCGCCGAGCGTGGGTGCTCAAGACACTCGTGCGTCGCGGCACAGCGTACGCAGCGATGCGCGAGTGGACAAAAGGTGAGCGTGCTGCTGGTCGAGTGCTCGCACTTGAGCCTGTTGCTCATGAACTGTTGCTGTGTGTGTAAACACTTGTGCCTTGGTCCATGCACTAGCTGAAGCCGACTATGCTGCGAGTGTCGAGCTCGACCCGACAAGCGAGGCGCTCCAAGCCGACCTCGCTTACGTGCGAGCTGAGATCGCAAAGCTTGCGACCTCAACTGATGCGCTCAGTACTGAGCCTTCGTCACTCAAAGCAAAAGACTCGAGCGAGTGCGTCTCGAGTGGACGCAACAAAGTGGCGTCCGCGTGTTGATAGCAAGCATGAAGTAGCAAGCGAGCGAGAGCGAGAGATAGAGAGCGAGAGAGAAAGAGACGGCGACGACGACGACAGCAAGACAGACAAGACAAGTCAGTGAAGAGCGTACGTAGCGTGCTGGTATTCAGGTTTGCAGTGTCAAGAGAAGAGAAGAAGGAAGAGAGAGACGAGGTCGTTAGGTTACTCCTATCGCTGGTGTGTCAGTGCCTTGTGTCGGTGCGCTCAGCATGAGTGCATTGGGAGAACGCTCAAGCGTCCAGCTTGACGCGGAGGCGATGTCGTCGCCGCGTTTGCTTGATACGAGTGGCGCGGCGCAGAGGCACAAGATGGCATGTCCATGAACATGCCAAGCTCTTGCTCTTGTAGTTGCTCGTGCGAGACTTGGTGCGGACGAGGCGGGCTGTAGCCTTGCTCAATGTCGAGACTCGTCTGCTTCGCTGGCGCTGCTGTGCTGCGGAAGAGTGGCCAAGCAGGCGCGACTTTTGCATTCGACAGCGGCGATGACACAGTGATTGGCGATGCAGCGGACGCGAGTGCCGATGGTGCTGCGCGCGAGGACGTAAGGAGCTCCGAGCAGTACGCCAAGAGTCCGCTCGAAGGCTTGGCTGGCTCAACCGACGTGTGCGCTTGCCCAGCAGCAGCACCATTCGCAGCGTCGTCCGACACCATGCAGATCGAGATCGATGCGGTGGACTCTGGTGCCACTGCGTGCTGTGACTGTGACTGCTGTGGCTGTGACAGCAGTTGCTGGTACCCGACGGGTGGGTGCTGGTACTGAACACTGCTGCTGATGGTGCTGTTGTTGTTGTTGCTAGGATAGCTCGGAGTCGGATAGTACGCGCGCGAGCGCACTGACGCTGGTGCTGGCGGTGGCGTCGAGTAGCCGCTGTAGCCTGCGTGACAGTCGGAGCTTGCGCTCCAGTGGAACGGATTCACTGGCGGCGGCACACTCGCTGTGAATGACTGTGGTTCGCGCGCACTGCTGTCGACTGGCGTCGCCCTGCTCCGACCGATGCGTGTGGCGCGCACAGTGTACGCTTCGTTCCGGGTGCTTGGAGCGTGGCACGTGACGTGTGGTGCGTCTCCTCGTGACGCACTCACCACGGAGCGATGCACTGTGTGCGGGTGCTGGTAGCTCGACGACGACAAGTAGCTCTGCTGCTGGGTCAAGCGGAGCGACTGCGGTGGCAGTGCAGAAGCCTGTTGATGCGCGGTGCTACTACTGCTAGTGGTGCTGCTAGTCTCGACGGCTGGCAAAGACTCAGCATGAGCAAGACGCTCCTCTAGCACCTGCACTTGAGCATGTGCGCGGCGCGCGTCGTCCACTGCCTCTGCGTGCGCGCGCTGGAGCTCAGCAGTCTCGCGCTTCCAGTCCTTCTCGGCACGCTCGTGCGTCGCGCTTTGTTGCTGCAGCTGCGTCTGGAGCGAATGGACGTGGCGTCCGTACTGTGCACTGAGGTCTTTGAGCTTCTGTGCGAGCACTTCGTTCTCTCGCTTGAGATGCGCGATCTCGAGCGTCTCTGAAGTCACTGCTGGGGCTGCTGCCACTGGTGTTCGTTCGTGAATGTGGTCGGGGTGAGGCTGCTGTTGTTGCTGCTGCTCGTGACTGCGGTGCGTGCTCGAGCTGCTACTGGCAGCCAGTGTCGCCAGCTGATCACTTGGGCTGTTGACGCTCGGCTCTTGCTCTGTCTTGGCAGGGCTGCTGACGCTGTCTTCGTACTGGTTGTTGTCTTCAGGTCGACGCGGCGATGGCGAGGCAAAGTGTCGCTTCGCGGTCGAGATGACTGGCGTCGTGTCTTGACTGCTGCTGCTATCAGTGCTGTCGTCGCTCAGTTCATCTTGCTGAGCAGTGTGACGATCGTCGCTGTGTACTACTGGAGACAATACCTCCTCCGTGTCGAAGTTCAGTGACGGAGACGAGAGCGCCGCCGCCATCGTTTCGATCGATCTCGAGGAAGACGTCGCAGTTGTCGAGGCTCAAGCGCTTTCGACAACGCAGAATCGCAAGTGAGCTCGCTCGTGGCACGTCGCGCGCAGTCAGTAAGTCAGTCAGTCAGCACTGCCTGTGCGCTCGAGCGCATACGATCAATGATCCATCGTCGCATGTCTGGCGGAGTGAGAGAGTGCGTGAGAGAGCGTAAGAGGAGTGAGAATCAATCTCGACACGGCAAGTCGGTCGCACATGACATGTACCGACGATCAAAATAGTCTCGTGAACCTCGTGAAGGTGCGAGAGAATTGAATGGCGAGCTCCGTCAATGATGACCATGGTCATATGGACCTCTCAACAAAGCTCTCAAAGCGCTCAACATGCAACATGCAGCGATAGCACGTAGTCGACTTGCATAAGAGCGTGCTGCTGCCACACACAGACGCACAGACGCACCAGTCGTGCGCTAGCATGAACACGCTGGAAATACTTCTGGGCAAACAAACAAACAAGCGAGCCAGACGCATTTTCGATCTGATCTGGTGTCATTTTGGCGTTGCTAAACGGTCCCACACTCAGAATCGCAAGAATAAAATCGAGTGCTGCACATACAACTAGTTGCATTGAACTGGACATCATTGTTTTGCTGCAACGTGCCGTCGTCGTGACATCGACGATCGATCACGTGCTCGCTCGATCCATCGCCGACTGCTCGAGGAGCTCACGCACGCACCTCACTTGCACTCTCGCAGCATCTCGGCAACAGCTCTTCCAGCATCGCTACCACCAGTAGCAGCAGCACCACCAGTAGCAACATCGCGATGGACAACAGCACGCTCCATGACAAGCACAAAGCGCACGCAGTCGCGCCGTACGACGTCGTCCTCGGCCACGACGCGGAGCTCAAGGGCTTGTCGCTGCAGCAGCTCCGTCTCGGTCCGGCAGCCGATGCACTCGTGCAGACTGTGCGCGAGCGCGTGACCGTCGCGTCGATCCGCACGCTCTTTGCGTGCATCGGCGTCGGCGAAGCCGAACCGTTCAACGTGCCGCCGCAGACACAGCTGATCGCGCGTCTCAAGACGAACGCGACGTACTTCCTCACCAACTACTTGCTCGCGACTGCCGCTGTCTTCTTCTTCTTGCTGTACGTCGTCACGCGTGCTCGCTTGTTCATATCCTCTTATGTACGTACAAGACACTGACACGCACGTCTGTCGTATCGCTGCTCCAGCCTGTTCTTCCACCGCATCCAGCTCCTCGTGTGCATCCTCGTCGCGTGCGGCTGGTACCTCGTGCTCACGAAGAAAACGTCCGAGCTCGAGCACGTCGTCGCATTCGGCAAGCGCATTGGCGAGCAAGAAGTGCTGCTCTTCACCACGGCCTGTACGTTTCGATCTTCCTTGTCATCGCGTCTCGTTCGTCTGTTCACACATCGACTCACAGCCTCTCTTGCCTCTCTCTCTCATGACTTCACACACGCGCACAGTCACGATCGTCTTCCTCATCTTCTTCATCCTCCCGACGATCATCTTCTCGCTCTCGACCACGTACGTCTCCTCTGTCTATACCTCTTCATACGCCATACGTGTAAAGATGCTCTAGACTCACACTCGCTTGCTCGTATCGATTGGCTCGACAGGTTCGTGGGCAGTGCGATCCACGCGCTCCTGCGCAACACCCGCCTCAAGGACGACTCGTACGCGCCGTCGCTCTCCTCGTCATCGTCGTCATCGATCGCTGCAGTCGCACCAAAGAGCGTATCATCAAGCGAGCCAGCAGCAGCAGTAGCCACTGCAGCAGCAAGTGAAGAGATGGTTTGAGCCTCGCCATCTTATAAGAACGCAAACGACCAGTTCCCCATTTTATAAGAACACAAAAGACCAGTGCGCCGCATTATAAGAACATACACGAAGTCGTCTTTCTTCCTAGTCACTTGGATGGTGCGCAACGACCATGCGCACGGTCTCGCCGCGCTCGTTGTAGCCCATGCGGCGCGTGTGCATAAGCACGCTCGCTACGAGCGGGATCTTGAACGCAACGAACGGAAGTGAGAAGAGGCCGTACGCTGTGCGGAGCCAGTAGAAAAGCGCTTTGCGCTGCCACGGCGCAAACGGCAGTGCGAGCACCAACGCGACGAGCACGACCATGAGCGCAAACGCGAGCGTCTCGTAGCCGCAGAACTTCATCAAGTACCCGCCGCGATCGAGATGGAGCTCGTTCCCAAACGCATCGTGGTACACGCGACGTTGGTGGTGGTGCCGATCAGTTGTAAGCGCAGTCGACTGGCGCGAGCGGCGCGGACGCCGAGACTCCTGTGGTCGGTCAGTGTACGGCAGCCGCAGGAACGCAGCCCAGACGAGTGCGATCTGCAAGACAAAGAAGAACGCGTTCCAGAGCTCGAGCGCTGGTCCGCGATGCTCACAGAGCTCGAGCGACCCGAGCACGATGCACTGGACGTACGCAGCGATGCCGAGGACCGAGTGCACGAGCCCGAGTGTGATGAACTGCGCGACTTTGAAGCCAACGATGAACTGGCACAGCTGGTGCTCGTTCGTCTTGTCTTTGAGCACAAAGAGCACGAGCCACCAGAGCTGTCCGATGACTGGAAAAACTCCGACGCACGAGAACGCGAGCCACCACGGGTCTTTCAGCGACATCCAGATCGACTTGTTGTACGGGAAGAGGTGGTACAGGATGTGGCCACGTACACGACGGAAGAGCGAGAGCTGCTGCACAGTCACACAGTACGTCAGTCTCAGGTCGAGTGTCTAGGATATACCTAATATAGGAGATCCCTGACCACTGTCAAGCGTCGTAGAGCTCGAGCTAGACGCACCTGGTCGGGACGGTCAGTCAGATGCGCAGCACTCGTGCCACTGCCACAAGCTGTGAGCATCGGCACCAAAGACGGTGACGACGAGCCGCGGAAGAGCGCGCGCGTCTTGCGGAAGATCTCGACCTTGACGTCCGGCATGAACTGCTCGATCGCAACGTCGATGTTGCGCTTGAGGTACGGCGGCATATGCGGATCTTTGAGCGCGCGCTTGAGCCGGTCGGCGACAATGTCGAGTGCTTTCTCCATGTACTTGCGCACCGTGCGGTGCATCGCGAGCTCGACGCCGCCCTTGGTGTCTTTCGCAATGCCGTTCAAGCGCTTGCCAGTCGACAAGAGCATCGAGCTCGTGGACTCGACGATGCCGTTCCAAGCATTCAGTGTCGCTTCAGCAGCGAGTTCTGTTGCTTCGAGCACCTGCTGCTCAGGAAAGAGGTCTGGGAACACTTTCTTGTACTCCTGCGCGTAATGCTGGACGTCGCCGACAGTGACTTTCACTGGTGGTAGCGCCTGCGCTGTTGCGTCACTGCTACTACTGTTGCTGCTGTCCGAGTCTGTAGCTGTCACTGCATCAGTAGCAGCTGCTTGCACGAGGCGCTTGCAGAGGTTGCGCCAGAACTTGCGCACCTCGAGGCGCTGCTGCGACGAGAGCTCGAGCTGCTCCATCGCTGCGAAAAAGTGCTCGGACCGCACTTCGCGCTCGGCCGCGAGCTGCTCCTCGTCTTCGCGCTCTTCGCGCTCTTGCAGGTACGAAAACACAAGCACGCCGGCTGACATCGCCGCGGCGCCGTACAGCAGCCGCATGCGCACAAGCATCTGCGCCGGCGCCAAGAGCAAGACAGACTCGAGCAGTGTTCTCTTCACGCTGATGCCGATGACTGCACGTTGATCAAGTCGCGATGTTGATGTGGTGCCGTTAGTCCCTCGCTTTTCGCACTATCTATTTCTTAGCATTTCTAGATCACATACTGAAACCAAGTGGTTTGGCATCTGTAACGCATCATTCAATCGCAGCTCAAGAGCTCGTGAGCATGGCAATGAGCTCCTCGCAAGCGCTCGCGCACGACGACACTGCGCACGCTGCGTCGCTCGTCGACCAAGCGACTGCGCCGCACTTGACTGGTCCAGAATGGCAGCTCAACATGGCGGTCTGTGACCTCGCGAACGCAAACCACGCGGTGTACGTTCGCTTGCATGTAGCGACAGATCTAATGTGTCAGGCTGCTTGGATGTCTCGTCGCTACGTGTGTGATCTCACCTGCATGACTGCGTATGGACTACACACAGTGGCGGAGCAATTGTGCGCGCACTGCACAGCAAACTCGAGAGCGGATCGCCGCGCACCGTGCTCCAAGCGCTCGTGCTCGTCGAAGCGGTCGTGAAGAACGGTCCCAAGACGATCCACGCGCAGATCGGGACGCGGAGTTTCCTCAACGCAGTCGCAGCGCTGAGTGACGGCAGCTTGGGCTTTGATGTCCAGAACCAAGCGCTCGTGCTGATCAAGCAGTGGGCCGATGCGTTCGCTGGCTCGTCGCTCGTTGCGTTCCAGGACGTCTACCGGCAGCTCAAGCTCCAGGGCGTCGACTTCCCAGAGCTCGAGCACGACGCGCCAGTGTTCACACCGCCGCCGTCGTCACTGTCTGCTAGTAGTAGCTTCCGCACTGACGCTCGTGGTGGCGCTATGGACAGCGGACTCACTGCTGCTGCTGCTGCTGCTGGCAAGCGCACGCGCGAGCAGCAGATCGCAAAGCTCCACGTCGACCTCCAGGTCGTTATGGACAAGATCGCACGCCTCCGTGCGCTTGTGTCCGCGAGCAGCGTTCAGCAGCGCGACGAACTGGACGACGTCTTGGACTTTCTGCGCCAATGCCAGCCGCGCATGAACACGCTCATTGAGGGCGGGATCATGGGCAAGATCGACGAGAAGACGCTCGAGACGTGCCTCACTGTACGTACTGCGAGGCTACAAGGAGGCGTCGTGGTGGTGATGGCGATCTTAGCACGTGCGGACGCTTGTGTGTGTATGTGTTGGTGCTACTCGTAGGTGAACGACCACTTGATCAAAGCGCTCGAAGAGAGTCGTGCTGCGACATCGACGACGCCCTCAGCGCAGTCGCCTGATCTCATTTCGTTCGACTCGCCGCCGCGAGCGAGTCGCTCCAGTGAGGCGAGTGCGATGAGTCGGCTGAGTCTCCAGGACACTGCTGCTGCTGCGCCTGCACGATTGAGCAGCACGTTCGCAGCTCCAGGCGACGGTACGTGCATGTGAATGCTCGCTCTGGGCTCTCGATACTGTCTGTCGTCTCACCTCACGTGCACTGTGTGCTGCATGGACGTCACAGACTTTGATGCGTTCCTCTCGAGTCACGCAAAGCACTGAGACCCACGAGGCTCTTGATTTATACAGCAGTCGCATGTAGACACTCGGTCGCTCCTGTTTTCGTTGCTAGCAGTCGGCAGCCGCGGCAGCACAGGACGAAGGACATGGGGCAGACAGATGAACACGCGTGGGGCTTTGGATGCGCTTTAGTATGATGACTCGTGCTCTTGCTCTAGCTCTCTCTCTGCTTATAGAAGTGACAGAGAGAGAGAGTCCTCATGTCGTCGTCTAGTTGACCGACATGTCCTTTGTGCTCGCCTTCGGTGCGCGACTCGCGATCCAGTCCTTCTCGTCTGCCCTTGGCTCGCGCGTCTCGCTCGGATTCGTGTACGCCGCCACGAGTCCAGTCGACGGTGTGTAGATGCCATTGCCTGCGTCGTAGCACCCGAGCGGCACGACGCGGTTGATCCCAGTGTCAAAGTAGTGGAGCTCGCCAGCAGGGCGAATGCCGCACGGCGAGATAGTCTCGGAGAAGTACTGCCGGTCGTCTCCAGTGCAGTATGTCCAGTCCTTTGGCGCGTACTCGAGTCCATCTGAGAAGCTGAACGTGCCGTCGACTTGCTATGGTGGCAGCAACGGTGGATGGAGGCAGCAGCGCGTGAGTAGAGCTGCTCGACATACGAGTCGATGCGAGACAGCAACATGTCGAGACTACACCCATGTCAAACGCACTTTGCCAGTGTCCCACATGCCATCGAGCTTGCCTTCCGGGAAGTAGAGCGTGCCGCGGCCGTGGAACTGGCCATTGCGGAACTCGCCTTCGTACCGATTCCCGTCTGCGAGCTGGAGCACGCCGTGTCCGCAGTAGCGACCAAACTCCATCCCGCCTTCGTACTAACACGGCGGTAGCACACATGTAGACACCAGTCGTGAGCGAGATGGTGTCAAGCTAGTGTTGTCTGGGGACAATTCATCAGGATGCTCATGAACACACACCTTGGGCTTCGGAGCGTCCATGCTGGCTGGTAGTGATGCAAGTCGAGATGATGCACCACAAGATGCTTGTCGATCTCGTCAAGGTCGCAAGTGACGCAAGCGCAGCAGCATCGTGGCAATGCAGCAGCGACAAGGCGAGAACCTCAGACAAGATCATGACATGGATCGCTTCAATTATAGATACATAGAGCCTCTGATCCACATCCTCATGCCCTCGGCAGTTTGACAACACGGCTGCTAGCGTTTGAGCGTGCGTCCTATTCAAAGGCATCACGTCGTCTTCTTGGACGTGAACCCGAATGGATCTGGCAGTTCGCTGTACTTGTCTAGACTTGCCGGCACTGCAGTCGCTTTGCTCGTTGATGTCGCGTGTGCTGCATTCGGTGCTGTCGTCGATGCTGTCGCATTGCCACTAGCACCTAGCTTCTTGAGGATCGACGATGACACTGGTCGTGTTGGCGGCAAGCTCGTTTTGCTTGTGGATGGTGACGCCGTTGCTGCGAGACGCGCAGCTGCAGATGTCGATGCCAAGACACTTGCAGCCATGGCGTCGTCGCCAATCATCTTGGACTCGATCGCGTGGCGCAAGAGCCCGATGCGATAGAAGCTCGCTTCGCAGTACAGCTCGCGCAGCACGTCGCGCGCATCTGGGAGCGTATTGTCGCGCAGGAACGCGTAGATGAACTGAAAGATCCACGCGTCGCGGTCAAAGAAGAATGCGTCGTCTTCGACGCAGAGCTTGCGCAGCTTTGGCGTCGTCGTACATAGCTGCGCGAGGATCGAGAAGCGGTCGCGCGTCCAGATCTTCACAGTCGACTTGAAGAGCTATGTACCGCAGGTAGAGCATGTCGTCACGGAGTTGTGTTCGTCAGTGTGTCCATGGTCATCGCAGTCGTGTCTCTCATGGATGGTGATAGCGCACCTGTCCACCGACGTTGAACGCTACGACAGCATCTTGTGGTAGAAAGTCAAAGCGCTCGTGCACGAGTTTCTCAAAGCTGAAGGCATCGTGCACACGAGAGATGCGAGGTGTCAGCGCATTCGGCTATGCGTCACTACAGGCATCCTCGAAGCTGACGTAGTCCTCTCAAGATCAAGCAATGACAGTGACGTACGCAGCGCGCTTCTTCTCATACGCTCGCTGCGCATCTTCGACGCTGATCCACTCGGTCACGACCTTCTTCTTCTCATCTTCGAGCTGCGACAGCAAACACCTTTGTCAGATGACTGAAGTAGCCGAAGTCTCGCTCGCTAGCTCTCTCCTACACACCTCGCACCTTCTTCTCATCGCTCTCGATCAGTGCCCACTCGCGCTCGAGCTCGCGCACAACGTACTCGCGCTGCAGCATCTCTCTCCAGTTCGGCGTCTACGAATCGACTCGGCGACACTCACCCGTCGCTTCAGCAACAAAGCGACTGTCGGATCTGTCACTCACATCATGGCCAAAGCGTTGCCACCAGGACCTCGCACAACAACACATACTCGTACTGATACAGACGCGTGTACATCGTCTCTTTTGTCTCTCTCTCTTTCTTATGGCGGAGGTCGTTCAGTTGAGTCAAATGCACTCGAGGACTTCGATCGTCCTCGACCGCTTGCTCGCTCTCGTGTATTCTGAGTCTATCCTATCTGAGTCTGGGTCTGAGTCTACCAGCCAACAGTCGCGGAGCCAACATCGTGGTCGTCGCTGTCCGAGTCGCCGTCGTCGCCGTGGTCCATGAGCCCGAGTGCTTCGCGGAAGACGTCGATCGACTTGTCGTCTTCGCCCTGTGCATGCAGGATCTTGCCCAAGAGTGCAAGCAGCGCGTAGCTCCGCCCAACGAGATCAAGCGCGCGCTGCACTGCTCCTTCCGCCTCTTGGAGCTCGCCAGCACCGTGGAGCGCGCGTGCGAGGTTGTACCACACGTCAGGGTCGCGCGCGTTCAGTGCGACGGACCGCCGGAGCTCGAGGATCGCACTCGCAAACTCGCCTTTTTCAAACAGCGCCATGCCCAAGTGGTTACACGTGAGCGCAGCGTCGACTGCTGCGTCTTGCTCTGCCTCGAGCAGCGACGCATCTGCATCGATGGCGTCACTGTCTGGCGGCACGCGACTGATGTCGAGCATGCGACCTGCGCGCAAGTCGGCGACGGTACGTTCGTGCACGAGCTTCTCGTGCTGTGCATGTGCAATCGCCTGGGCACCGCGTGCAATCTGCTGCTCGAGTGCGCGCTTGCTCTGCTGTAGCTCGCGCGCGTGGTGCTGGAGCGTGAGCAAGTTCTCGCTCGCATCCATCTCGGTCCATGCGCGCGGTCGCGTGTTGAAGTCACTATCGCTGTCGTCACTGTCACTAGTGTACGTGACAGGAGTGATGGTCGGATCAAGCGACGTTGCACTTGCACTTGCCGCACTTGCACTTGCAGTGAGCGAGAGCACACTGCGCGTTGGGCGGAGCAGCGGTCCATGGCGTGGCGGCGTCGCGTCGAATGCGTCCTTCGTGCGCTTGCCACTGCTGCTGCTCGGTGTCTTTGCGCTCGTCGACATTGGCTCTTTGCGCGTGGCGTACATGTTCACGACAGCTGACGCTGGCTTGCCGTGCTCGCGCATCTCGTCGTAGCACAGGATGCAGACGCGCTGCGGCGCGCTCAAGCCAATGTGCTTGAGCGCCATGCGCCGGTTCGAGTGCGTGCTGCAGACCGACTCGCCGCAGCTGCGGCAGTGGTGCCGGTTCTTAAAGTACGTGAACTTGACTTGGCAGATGTTGCAGCGGCTGTCGAGGCGCCAGCGCGGCGGCAGTGGCACTGCAGTGAGCAGTGCGCTCGTCGACCGGAGCATCCCAACGCTGCTCATGCCGCCGCCTGTGCTGCCCAAGCTGTTGCTGTTCGTGCCAGTGAGCACCCAGCTCGAGTCGTTCGCGAGGCTCGCACTGCTCCCGCGGCGACTGTCGATGATGCCATTCGATGGCGGGACGTTCTCTGCGTCCATGAGATGGTGATGCGGCTCGAGCGGCTGGAGCAGCGACTTGTACCGGTCCGATACACGTGGCGGCGCACGACCGCTTGCGCGCAAGTGCTCCTCTGCGTGCGTGAGCAGCGTGACCTTGTCATGCGCAAGACGACAGGCGCGTGCGAGATCTGCAGGTGTCTCGCCTGCTGGTGTCTCGAGACAGAGCGCGTCGTCACGCACTGCAACGAGTGCGCGCAGCACGTCAGTCTTCGCGTTCGCTTTCACTGCGATGTGCAGTGGCACGAGCCCGCCCTTGTTCTTGAGCATCGCAGCGAGCGGATATGCGTCAAGCAGCACTTTCACCGCGCGCAGTGGCACATTCGTGTCCGTGCACGCCCAGTGCAGCGGCATCATGCCAAAGTCATCGAGCTCTTCGGCGCGCACTGGGTGGGCGCTCACGAGCCGATGGAGCGCGCCCCACTCGGACGACTCGGCCAGCTCGAGCGCACTCTTGTCGCACTCGCTCATCTTTGGTTCGCCGTGTTTGCTTTGCTGTGCGCGCTTGTGTGTGTGTGTGGTAGAGCTTCCGAGCCACGCAACGCTGACTTGCGTGGTCTTGCGCGAGTTGCAGAGTGGCAAAAGCGTATCTATCCTGCTTTCGCAGTGGCTTTGGGTCCGCTTCCGTGCGTCGCACGCGATTCCTTCTGTCCTTCGCTTTTTCGGCGTTTGCCGCAGGCTGCTTGCTAGCTGACGTCTTCGAGCGCGCGAGAGAAGCTCACTCGCTACTTCTGCTGCTGCTCTGGAAGAGAGTGAACGCGCAAATGGTGCGCTACGGTCGGCGCGAAGACGACTCTGCAGTGGACGTCGAGAGCACACGAGAACACCAAACACAGTCACACACACGCACGGCGCGCGCCATGTGATGTGGTTTGGTGAACGCCAGTGCTCATGTTGCTGCGCGCGAAGCGTCTCTGTCCGCTGGCGTGTGTGCGAACCCGCAGCTGGAGGCTAGAGGATCAATTGAGTTGGTGTTTATATAGACAACGAAGCGTATGCGAAGGACTGCAAATCGTATGCTTTGTCAAATTTTGGGCAACGTGAGCAATAAGTTGGCAATTTTTAGCCACCCGTATCATCATTCATAGTGGATTGAAGCTGTCAAACGAGCATTTCATAATCGTTTCGTGAGAGCAATTACGTGCAAGAGGATTTACACAATGAGATTTTGAACCCTACAAGTCTGATATTTAGACACAATTTTCTTGTTTGAGTCAGACTCAGAACAGATTTCGTTTGAGTTGAGTATTTTTGAGTCAGACACAAGACAGACTCAGAAAAATGAATATTTTCCCGCCAACCTAGATTTCATTTTTCCATCAACAAAAGCCCACTACAATTCGAATCGCGTGATCCATTGAGACTGACAAAGTCCAATTTTTTGGGCTTTTTGTTCTGGGGCGATATAATATGGAAAAGTACTTTGAAAGAGTAGCTAGTCTTGAATGTTTGTCGAAGTTGCTTTCAAACAACACGTTTGAGTACAGTGCGCGTCAAAAAGTTAGGGACAGGGTAAAAAATCAGAAATCGGTCGATTTTTTCTTCGAAAAAGCATTTGCGAGCGTAATGTTTTGGAGATAGAGCGTATTGTGCTCTATTTGGTGATAAAATTTGAGCTCGATACAAGCAGTGGTCGCTCAGG
>JAASFN010000610.1:0-16529 GCA_023333795.1 Globisporangium rhizosaccharum | reverse complement strand
GTTCACTGATTGACTAATATTCTAAGATATCTACCAATTAGAGCCGCCGCCAATGAAGGCCGGTCTTAAAAGAAGTGCGTGAATAGTAATTCCGCAAGCTGGGTTATTATCGGATAACTCCAGCTGTGTACCCCGTTACAGTGCTCCTGCATGCTTCAAGTGCACCTGCCATTGTCTCTTGCAAGCTTGCTGTCGCTTCAACGTGGCTCTTAACACATGTGTCCCTTCAGCGCGGCGCATGAGTCCATACCACTTCGCGAGCTCAACGACCGAGCTCTATACTATTTTCGCGTCGCCACTCTCAGGGTTGTGCCGAAGAGCACTTTGGAGCATGGGTTGGGTTGTTGCATATAGCTGGGTTATGGTATGGTACAAAGACTTGCATGTACACATCTACCGCCTGCTCAACGCACTGCTCTACGCGGCTTCCCATTGCTCAAAGAGAGCATCTAAGTGCTCGCTGACGTCGACGTCATCGGTGATCGAGTTCTTCGCGTTCGAGAAAATGAACACAAGCTTCTACACCCTCTCCTCAGAGACAATTTCGCAACTTTGTGTAAATGAAGCCGTGAGCAGAGAAGTTGCGCTCCAACGCTGAGCAGCTGCAGCACACAGAGAACACTCGCAGTGCTATCTCCTGCAACAACGGTAGGTGTTTAAGGCCCGACCAAAAGCTGTACACACTCACCTTGTTGCTCTCGACGAGATCGAGTACTGCTGCTCCTGAGCGCTTCAGCGCACCGATGGAAGTTCGCGAGCTCTGTGAGCACGTCGTCTGCTTGTCTTGACCTTGCCAAGACAGCGACGCGCCTTCGACGCTAACGCGAGCATCACCGTCCACGTTGGCAGCGTAGCGTGGGTCAAGCGCGTGCCCAATGATGTGCGCTTTGCCGCAGATAAACTTGAATCGATCTCTTGTGAGACCGAGCACGACCGACTTGTCTTTTGCTGAAAAACCCACGCACCCAAAAGCGACGGATAAAACCAGCAAAGAGATCGATCACTTCTGACGGGGAAGTAGATCATCTTGAATTTGGTGATCTGGAGGGAGATTGGCGACAGCAGCGAGATCGCTTGCGCTAAATCGACACGGAAGGTGCCCGCCAGCAGCGTCTGGAGCCTCTTTCGTTTGCGTCACTCGTCTGCACCGGCGGTACTTGAACTCGCGAAGCACGCCCGACTCATGATCTGGTACAGGATGGGCTCGGTGTCGAGCACGCTCTACAAGCAAGCGCACACAGAGCTCCATCGCATGTTGCCAGGCACGACGAGAGCCTTGACGCCTTGATTTGCTTGCCACTCCTTGATCTCGTGACGTAGAGCGTGCTTCTTCTTCGTGTACACCACGATCTTCTTGCATCCGTCGACGAGCGCTTGTAGCCACGTCAGCTTCGGCACGACGTCACGAGCAAGGAGATGCAAAGCGTGACACTCGCAGCCGCGGAAGAACGTTCGCGGAAGTTTCTCTTGGAGCAGCTCCCACGCCTTTTTGTTCGCACTTGCGTTGTCTGTGACGACACTGCTGAGTCGAATGTAGTCGTACTTGCGGATTACGCGCTCCAAATCAGCTGCGATAAACACTGCAGTGTGTCCTTCCCTTCTTGTGTAAACACTCTCGGGGAAGTACACACCAACACGCGAGAAAGCGACGTAGTTGAGAACTGAAGCGCCGTTTACGTCCGTCCATGCGTCGGCCGTAAGCAAGCACTGCTGGTCCGCGAGAGCGATGCACCGAAACACATCGGTTTGTCAAGACCTCCATGAGTCGACAGCAAATTCTGGCTCCAGTGCTCGATGCGCAACACAATCCAGAAGATCTCTCGCCGCGCACAATGTCGTTCTTGCTCGCGCTGGATCAGTCACGACGCTGAACGGCAAGGACATCACGATGTTTCTCCTGTTTTGAGGCTTTATGATCAACGCCTGCGCGGTATCGCGGATAAAGCAAGCGATCGACGACAAGCTGCACCGTAACACCACGCAGAGAGATATTAGGAGCTCAAAGCGTATTTAGATCTGATGACTCAGCAAAATCAAGGCTCGCTCTGGCGCTTCGACATGGAGAGCGACGGCATGACGTTCAATACAGCCTGTAACCAGACGTGTCCGAGTTACGCAGCACCTTTGCGAGGAAGCGTGTGTGAACACCTTCAGCAAGGATTCCAGTCACTAAGACGGAAAGCAAACAAGACACTTGGTTTGAGTGCTCTAAATTGTAACTGTTCATTTGAATCGGAAGTGTGGATCCACCCCTTGGTATGAGCCTTTAGATCTATGTATGCAATACTAAATCTAAGTCAACTAAAATGTGGTTGGCTCTGAGAGTCCAAGTTCACTGATTGACTAATATTCTAAGATATCTACCAATTAGAGCCGCCGCCAATGAAGGCCGGTCTTAAAAGAAGTGCGTGAATAGTAATTCCGCAAGCTGGGTTATTATCGGATAACTCCAGCTGTGTACCCCGTTACACAGCTGGCTTCTTCCCCAACGTCGGCAGGCACTTTGTACAGATGACGGCGAGGCTCCTCGGGTTTGACGGTGTGCATTTAACGGGCGAGATGAACCAGTGAGGCGTGTTTCTCGTCGCGACTGCCAATGCAACCACATTGTGCCAGTCGCTCTTGCACGTCGTGATAATTTAACTGAGCAGTTTGTTGTTAACATGTTTTTTCAAATATCCGATAAATTGGAATGTCATTCTTTATGTCACTTGGTCGGGGGTGTTGGAACGGCTCTTTGGAATTTCGAGTCGGTTCAGATTTGGCCAATCAGCATGTTGAAATGATTAAAATAGCAAACCTGATAGTGAAATAAATCAATGTCAAGTCATTCGTAAAGCCAGTGCTGTTGTTGACAGATGCCAGACACCACGCATGGCAATCAGCGCGAGTCGATCGACTGAACCAGCGCGCGCAAGAGAAGGACGTTTGGCCAACGGCTGCACACTCGAAGAGCCTCTCGCCACCAGATCACTTGGTGCACCGGCCCACGCCCGCACACTTGCTGGACTCACGCACTCGTGTCTCAGAGCAACCGCAACAGCAACGACGACGACGATCGCACTTGCTCTCAAGGAGACACTCGCTCGCTTGCGATCACCAAGTCCACCACGACGTTGCCAGTCATTCAGCAACAACAGCGCTCGCCATCTCCACTACGCGTCCGCTATCATGGTGTTCATCTCGCTTGAAGGATTCGTCGGCAGCGCCAAGCAGCAGCACCACGTCCCGATCAGCCGCATGCACCAAGTCGCAACCAACGTCGATGCGTCCGTGCATGTCGTCGTCACCCCTGGCTCACCCACCAAGAAGCACGCAAACGCTGCGCTTGTAGCAGCGCGTGCGCGCTTTAGCTTTCGGTCGCAGCGAGCGACATCGACGCCGTTCCTATTGTACGTGACTGACAGCGCAGCGAGCAGCAAGTGGGTACTCACCAAGTCTGCTGCCGAGTACCACGCGTTCCGCACTCTCGTGCAGCAAGCGATCGGTGCGTGCCAGCAGTTTAGCTGCTGCGGTCCACTGCGCCGTATTGCCAAATCGCCGCTGTACAAGAGTGCGCGCACCAAGTGGAGCGACAGCTCAGTGACGTCGCAGTACGGACTCGCAGGCGTCGTCCAAGAGTACGTCAACGACCTGGTGCTTGCAGTGTTTGCGCGCGAACACCAGTGCGAGAGTACTGCGAGTGCGCATCGCGTGCTCTCGCAGTTCCTCGACATCCCAGCGCATCGAGCAGCAGCTGCTGACTCGCTCCTGCACGCAGCAGCAGCATCATCGTCTTCCCAGCAGCACGTACACCCTCATGACGCTTCAGTGTCGTGCCGCAGTCGCAATGGCAGCGATCCAGTCGCCAGCAGCAGCCACAGCGACGCCGAGTGTCCGATCTGCTGCGCCGACTTGGGATGCGACTCGACGCTCGCGCTCTCGTGCAGTCACGTCTACCACGCTGCGTGCGTGCGCGTGTGGTTCACGATGCAGCACACGTGTCCAGTGTGTCGCGTCGCAGTAGATGCGCACGTCGCAGCCTAGTGTAGCGTTGCCTTCCTGTGTGTCTGAGTGGCGAGTGCGAAGCGCAGCGCCGTCGTTCCTCTCTTATCTATCCTATCGATCGATCCGAATGCTCCGACACGACAGTACCTAGGACGACTGCAGTCCTAGCGTCTTGTCTTGATCAATGTACCTAACTCGTAGTCTCTCTCTTGCGATCTGGAACACACCTCTGAGCGACGTAGGACTCTGGACACACGAGTGAGCGACGACAGACGTTGTCCATGCCATCGTCGTCGTGGGTGTCTATCATTTGGTCACAGCGGAGCTCTTATGTGCGTGTGTGCTGTCGGGTCTCTAACGACAACCAACAGCAGCGCAGCGCATGCTCACTTGCGACCGTGCGTTGTCTACTGTGCTACAGACTAACTACTCTTTCTCCTCCTCTTCATAGTACGACGTGCCGTACGCGAGGAAGAACTCTTCGCGCACCGGCACTTCTTTCCACGTCACGATGTAGAGCTGGTTAAGCGTGATCGGACTCGTCGTGTCCTGCGGGTTCTCAATGATGCACCCGGGCACGAGGATGCAGTTGTTGTAGAACCCGGACGCGTCCCAGTACACATCAGCTGGGTACTCGTACACGCGGTCGTTCGGGAAGCCACCAACCGAGCCATCGGCGTCAACGAGACCGTCAAACGGCACGAGCCGGTGTCCGTACTGCGTCTGGAACTTCTCCACGTCGCGGATCACACCGTTCACGACAACAAACGTCTCCCCAAGCTCGCCACAGCGCGCGACTTTGTTGAGTCCGTCGTGGTGCTGCTCTTTCGTGATGCGTCGGACGCCAAAGATGCACACGACCGAGAACGCAGGCCACGGGTGGTCTGACAGGTTGAATAGCCCGCGGTTCGCATTCGGGATGCCCGAGATCGCAACGCCGACGGTGCCATTGTCGTTCGTCTCGCGGTACGTGATGGTACTGAGATCCACTTTCTTGAACAGCAGCTTCGGTGGCTTGGGGATCCGTCGCTTGAGCGCTGCGAGCTCTGCGTCCGTGAGGTCCGAATGCGACGGCTCAGACGACTCGACTTCGGTCGACGGCGACGCGTTCTCGAGCTTGCGCTTCTTTCTGCAGGTAATCGATCATTCATACACAAGTGTGAGTCCAACCTATCGGACAATACCGAACGATACCGATAAAATAGCAACAAGGACGTACTGGCCCTCTTTGTCGAAGAACGCCGAGAGCTTCATCTGGCGCGACATCATGCTCTTCATCGCAGACGAGTACGACTTCTTTGGGTTCTTCGCAGCGACGGCCTTTTGGCAGAGCTTGACAATGTGCACCGATGGGTTCGCGACCATGTGGTGGCGACACCGGTCGCACAGCTCTTTTGCGATCGCGCACAGATCCGATCGCGCACGCACGCGCTTGAGCCCTTGCTGCGCCATCGAGTCGAGCTTGAACACGCGCACCATGTCGCTCACGAGCTTTTCAAGGTCGACCTTTGCTTCGTCTTCTTCGATCGTGCGCGAGATCGCTTCGATCTCTGGGTTCTTTGCAAAGTGGATCGTCTTGAGCCGCCGGATCTTCCCAAACACAAACGCCGAGGCGTTCAAGCACTTCTCAGTCTCCATCTTCTTCCAGATGTCGTCCAGTACGGATCGCTCGACGTCCGAGACAGCGCGCTGCGCAGCGTGGTCAACGTCCCACGTACACAGGAACGCCTGTTTGTAGATCTGCAGTGGATCGAGTGCTGAGCGCTTACGCTTTGACGCACTACTGCTGCTGCTCTTGAACGAGTGCTTGAGCAGCAGCGGCATGTGGAGCTTGACGTAGTGGTGGAGAAAGTACTCGCCGCACTTGCGACTGCCTTTGTCCGAAGCGTCCCAGTTGTTGAACCGATAGTACTTTGTGTTGAGCGTCAGCACGGTGTCGAGTTCTTCGAGCTCCTGCACAGTCGCGCGCGAGAGGTACACTTCCCACGGCCCTGGCTGGATCCCGTGCGTCTTCATGAACGCGAGGACTTCGGCCGACGCGATCTGCTTCACCGGCGACGTCGACGCATCAGACAGGAGATTCGCCTCTTTCTCCAAGATCTCAAACGTCTCATCGATCTGCGCCATCGTCTCGAGGTCTTTCAACGCACTCGCATCGCTCGCTTCAGTCTTTGCTGGATGTGAAAAGTCGAGTCCCCACTTGGTCCAAAAGTCAAACACAGCGCGGATATTTGTCTAGAGACACACAGAAGTGCACAAGTGATCGCAAAACCGGCAGCATACCGGTACAATCCACACATTGAACCATTCGCAGTGAGTATGTCAGTCGCAGCAGCACTCGCACGCAAGGAGCTCGCTGCAACAACATCTATCAGCACATGCAGGACGTACACAGTGCTTTGTGTCGTCTGGTAGCAGCTGCGCGAGTGTGTAGAGCACCTTCCTGAGCGATGCAACGAGGTGCGACTCGTGCATCTTTGCGTTCCGGTCTTTCGGTGGGAAGCCAGCGCGCACGCTCTTGATCACGTCGTGCACGACGTAGATGATGTTCGACTTGGCTTTCGCAGTCTCGAGCGTCGCCATGGTCTCCACGAGCTTTTCACGAATACGCTCGTGCAAGTGCTCGTGTCGGACAATGAACTTGGAGCACACCTGCGCCAGTCCGTCGCCATGCAAACAAACATGTACAGACTCAGTCGCTCTGTCGGCATGTGCGCTCACACGTCACACATTTCGCATATAAACTACATATACACGCACACACGTCACAGATGCACATCATATAGACGTACTTGGATCGCAGACGGCTTTGTATCGAGCTGGTCGAGGAGCAAGTCGAACTCGAGCATTGGGTCGCCAAACGTATTCGAGATCGCTTGCGCTGTCGACACGAGCTCCTGCATGACTTTGTGGCGCTCGTGCATCTTCTCTTCGAGCTCCGAGTTCACTTCCGACACGATGAAGCCAATCACGACACCGTCGCGGTCAGTGCAGAGCGACTTGATCGAGTCTTCGCTCGCGCCTGCTCCATTGCGCCATCACAAACAGCAGACATAGGCACATTAGTCCAGTCTGCTACACGCACAGTCGCAATGGCAATCGCACAAGCGAACGCACCGCTCTTGCGCAGTCGATGCAAGCACTTGAGGCCGCGGAGCGACGTCGGGACGATGAGGTAGAGCGTGAAGTTGAACGTCGAGGCGCCAAACTGCACGCACAGTGCGCACTCGTGCTTCTTCATGTACATCTTCATCTCTTCACAGTTCTTCGCGAAGAACTTGCAGAAGAAGCCTTTGTGCGGAATCGCAGCGAGCTTTGCCTTCGTGCTCACGACGAGCTTGCGCGGGAAGTCGCGCAGCAGCACGCGCTTCTCGGCTGGCAAGCGACCAACGAGACCGATCGAGTGGCCCTGGAACTTGACATCGAGGTTCCAATTGTCCCCCATGCTGTGTATGTGCTGGTGTGTGTGGCTGTGGATGTGCACGCGTTTGGTGCTGGTTGGATGGGTGGGTGGCGTCGAGTTGCTGCTGGTGGTGTGCTTGTGTGTGTTGTGTGGATTGCGACTACAAAGCGTGTGCGTGTGCGTGCGTGTGCGTGCGTGTGCGTGCACGCGCGCGCAGGGGACAAGCAGTCGATGGGAGGTGCACGGGTCGATCGATCGATGCAGCGAGCACGAGCGCGTCGCACGTGTGGGAGGCAAAGCGCTGGTTGACAGCAGACACTCTGCTCTTCGTCGATCAGCACCTTAAGTCACTCGTTCGCGGGCTTTTTGGTGAAAGTCGACTCTCCCTCTGTCGTCCTGCAGCTTGGACAAACCAGCTATATGGGGATTTGTGGTGTATATACGCAATACAGCTATATAGTTCACATTACTGTGTTGAATGCGCGCTTCATCTAGACCATACAAAGAACAAGCTGCAACAAACCGCAAACAGTGCACTTTCGTTTTCGTCGCTTCGAGAGTCAACTTCTCAACAAGCCCATTCGTGAACTTCCAGCAACACTGTCATGTGCGAGAAGGATGGCGTGACAGTCGCTACGCTACGCAGACGACGACGGCGCGGACGAAATGCCGCGAATGAGTCCTTCTGCTGTGCCCATGAGGTTCACAGGCGACTTGCCGTCTGTGATGAGGTACCCACTGAGTCCGAGCGCTTCGAGCATCTTCACTTGCGTCTCGGGACCCACGCGCGCCATCTCGACCAGCGTCTCTTTCCCGACGCTCGCGACCATTTGCTCAAACTTGTCGGCTTCGATCGCCATGAGCTCGCGCTTCTTGCTGATCTCGATCTCTGCGAGCTGCTTTGCGTGCGCCACGCTCAGCTCCTGCTCTTCGCGCATGCGCCGGAGCTTCGCGTCGTGCTCAATGCGACTCGCTTGCGCACGCAGCTCCGCCTGCCGCACCGCTGCGAGGCCTTCAATCTCAGCAGCTTGCGCCGCTGCTTTGGCTTTCCCGACTGCTGCACCTTCGGCTTCGACCGCAGCGCACTCGGCCGTGAGCTGCACGAGGTTCTTCCGCGCCTCCTCTGCGTGCGACTGGTTCTCGAGCTGCTGCTTGAGCAGCGCGCCTTTTGCTTCTTCTTCCTCTTGCTGCGCCTGCGACTTGGCGCGCGCTTCTTGCGACTTGGTCGTGATCTCAATCGCCAGTTGCACAGACTTTTGCAAGCTCTCGCGCGTGAGCTGGTCGACTGGCTCGGCGGACTGGACGTCAACGTTTGTGATACAGAGGCGATTCGCGTCAAACAGCAGCGCGTCGCGGAGCTTCCCAGTGCTATCGACGCCAAAGATCGCAGTCCGAATGATCTTGGCGCTGTGCTTGTGGAAGTGGTCAAAGCTCTCGATCGCCACGGCGCCGCGGATGCGCGACGCCAGGGTCTTGCACGCGTCGCCGACAAAGTCTTTGACGTTGAAGACCTTTGTCGCTTCGTCCCGGTCCTGCGGGTTCACTTTAAAGTGCCAGTTGTACGCGATCGTGAGCGAGAGGCGCGCGTGGTCGGACGTCTCGACGATGATCTAACCGAGTGGACACAGACGCAAGCAAGAGAGAGAGAGTGCGTGAGTGCGTATGGACACTGGCTCCAGGCACAGACAGATCGACACGAACACTGTACCTTGTCGCGCATAAAGTCTGGACCGAGCTGGAGACAGAGTGTGCGGATGACGTTTGGCTGCTTGGGGACGCCGCCAGCGAGTCGGAGCTCGGTGAACTGCTCCTCTGGATCGAGCATCACGAGCGTCGGACCAAACATAATGCGTGACGACGTCGTCTTGTAGTCGTACACTTGGATCGCAGCGTTGTGTGGGACTTCGAACGTCACGACGCGCGTTGGGTCGCGCTTGCGCTGCTGCTGCGAGCGGTTGAACACAGCTGAGAGTGGGAGCTGATGTCCAGAGCTCCACGTCGATGGCGCTGCAGTCGGGTCCGAGACGTACGCAGAGCCAGCCGACTGCGAGTACAGGAGCTCTTCGACTTCTGGGGACAAGTGCTTTGCCCAGAGCTCTTCAGTTGGCTGGAGCATGTACGTCTGACCTTTCACGGCGCGGACATGCCCAGTCTTCTTGTCACGGACGTACACGCCTTCGTTCGTATCGAGCGGAATGGCTTTGCGCACTTCGAGCACTTGGACCTGGATCGGCGGGATGTACTCGCGCGGACCGTGGACCATCCAGCGCTCGCCGGCTTCACGCTTAATCACCTTTGTGTCGTCCGTGCTGCTGTTGTTGGTGCTCGTACTAGCATCAGCGCTCGAGCCAGTTGGCTCGAGGAACGACTCAGTCGCTTGGAGCAGCACGGCTTCGTCGTCTGCGAGGATGCAGACGTCTTCGATCTTGCCGTTCTCGAGCTGCTCGCCGGGCAAGAGGAAGAACGACGTCTCGCCTTTCCGGAGCTGCCGCGTCCCGCGCTTCTGGACGCCGTTCACGACCGGGTCGACGATCACGCAGTACTGTCGGTTCGTGAGCGTGACGATCGGGACGCTCCCAACGATCGCTTCGTGCACGTCCTGAACGTGCGTCTCTGCGATGTCTGCAGTCACGAGCCACTCTTCACCAGCGCGGCGCTGCACGCCGTAGACGTCTTTGAACGTCCGCAGTGCGAGCAAGTGGAGCGCTGTCTTGTCCGTCAAGATGTGCGCTGCGACGGTCTCAACGAGCACTTCGTCGATCTGCGGGAGATATGCGCCAGGCGTGCGCACGAGCCACTCTTCGCCTGCGTCGCGCTCGATCCCGAGCGAGTCTTTGCACTTCTTCTCGGCCCGGAACTTGATCGCGTGGTTCTTCTTGATGATGATCGCGCGCACTTCGGCCACGATCTCCTCTTCCACACGTGGGTAGTACGTCGCAGGGCCGACAAAGAGCCACTCGTCGCCTGCGACGTACTGGTCCACGCGACGCGTCACGCGAATGCGCAGCGCAGTGTCGACTGGCACGACGCGCAAGCGCTTGATCGCGTCGACTTGGACTTCGCCGGGGTAGAGCGGGAACGGGTCGGGGAACTTGTCGTGGATCCGAATCTCAAACTCGCCGTGCTGGAGCTTCGCTTGGTGGAACGCGTCGCGCACGATCTCACCTTCTGGCGTCCGCACAACAGGGTTCCGGATCTCGACGTAGTGCTGCGCGGGCAAGACGATCATGTCTTTCACCTCGGTCACGACGTGCTCGTGCTCCTGCCGCGTGTACGTGAGCGGTCCTGCGAGCACGCGCGAGACGTTCGAGTTCGTGTCGAGCACGTGCACGTACTTGTACGGCGGCAAGCGGATCACGCGCGGACCGCCAGTCGTGTAGTCGTCAGCAGCAGCAGGCATTGTAGATGGTGTGGTGGAAGGCGAGGTTGGTGGTGTGCCGGCTGGCTGGCTCGTACGCGCGTGCGAGCAGACGTAGGCGGCGAGATGTGAAGCTGGAGCTGGTGCTGGTGAGGCGGTGGATTCGCAAGTGAGGCGCGGTGGAGCAAACGCGCTGCTCGCAGCTGGAGATCGGCGTGTCGTGTCTTGAGTTTGCTGGTCAGGTTGACCAGGTTGAAGACAATATGAACCCAGTGCACCTTGTCTAGCGTGGCACACTTCAAACCAAGGTAAAGTACGCTTGATTAGCGTGAATAGTTACTGAAATAAAGTACCAGATCGCAAATATAGTGTGCGCCACGTTATGTTTGGCTTCGTGCGACATTTCATTGTCACATCGGGACAGATGGGTACATCACGAAGCAGTGCATGGTGCACATGTCATCAGACCAGATGAGGTGCATGTAGCAGCAGCTCTTGCTCGCTCGCGGGGACATGTTTCCGTCCTTGAGCTACTCCAGGCTCATGCACATGCAGGCATGTGCTCGCTGCCAGCTGCAGCCTCATGCGTGCGTGCGCGCGCGAAGCCACGCTGCTTGTCGCAACGCATGTGTGCTCTCTGCATCGCTGCTACTGCTGCTCTCGCACTGTGCATGAGCGATGCAAGGTCGATGTCGAGGAGCTGTCTTGTGCGCAGTTGTGGCTCGTGTTCCCAATGACACACTCACTCGCTCACTCGAGGTCCTCGACTGCCAGCTGCTGCTGCTCGGGCGATGCGTCCGAGCTGTGTCCCAGCTCGGAGTTGAGTGTCGCGAGGAATGCGCTCCAGCGCGCGTCGCTCCGGAGCAGCTTGCTCGAGCTCTTGTCTCTTCGTGCATCGTTGCTGCTCTTTGCTGGCGACGCGTTGAACGCTACGACTTGGGTTGAAATTGGCTCGGATGAGAGCGTCCCAGTCACTGTTGTTGCTCGACGCTGGGGTTCCCACTTGCCAGGACCAACACGGACCCAGACACCAGTGTTCGCATCGCCATCCAAGCGGTCTTGCAACAAGCGCTTCAAGCCATTTGCCGCGCTATCAGCTGCAAATGCCTCGCCATGTGTCTCGCGTTGTGCTGAGCGTGCAGCGTCAGCAGTCACGTGGACCTTTGTTCGCGATGTGCTCGTTGCTGGACGATCTCGACGGCACTCACGACCTCGTCGGTGATGCGCCTGAGACTTGGACGAAGTAGTCGCGAGTGTGTTGGTCTGCGGCAGCGCTGCTGCTGCTTTCTGCTTCGTTGTGCGGAACTTGCTGATCACAGCGACTTCGTCCTGCTCCTTCTTCGCAATCACGTGGACAAGAAGCTCGCGGCGCTCATCGACTGTATACCACAAGCATGGCAACGAGTCAAGTGCGTTTAGTGAGTGTCCTAGAGCGATAGCCACATGGGTCGTCTCGCCGTCGCAAGCGTCAGACTGGACTCGAGACGCACCGAGGCGCTGCTGGAGCGCGTCGAGCATGATCGTGTGCGTCGTTGACGACCCTTTCATTGCCATCTCGAGCGCTGAGTTGCTCGTGTAGCAGTCCTATAGGCATCATCACACGCAGGTCGTGAGTCGATCCAACATACCAGCGGTAGCTGACTCGAGCAGCGAGCCACACGTGTGTACCTTGAGAACAGACGCATTGTGGAACAGCAACAGTCGCAACATGCGCAAGCTCGTGTGCTCGACTGCCCACCGCAGTGCCGAGTAGCCTGAGCGGTCGATCAGGTCAGGCGATGCACCACGCTCGAGCAGGAACTTGATCGTGCGCATGCGCTTCTTCCGACACGCTGAGATCAGTGCGCTCTCTCGAAGCTACGAGCGAGTGCGAGTACACGGTGTGTCAGTCAATACAGATCACAGCCAGCCAGCTCACGTTGCAACATAACAAGGCGGACACTTGAACGCACACTGGTGAGCGCATTGATGTTCGCTCTGTACTTCAGGAGCATCCAGAGGAGCACGATGCTCCCACGCTGGTGCAATGGATCCCACGTGAGTTCGCTCGGTCTCACAGTCGCTTCATTGACAAGCACCGTACAAGAGGAGCAGCGTACCTTGGCAGCGTACACGATCGGTGGGATGCCCTGCTCACACATGACATCGAGTCTTAGGGATCCAGCCCATCAAGTGATAACACAGACTCAAGACAGAAGTCGAGCCTGCACCTGGTTATCCCGCGCGTTCACGTCGTAGCACTCAGCATCGAGCAATGTCCTACAAGCGACCGCAGACATCGGCAAGAGCACGTTGAGGTATCACTATTCCTCGTCTCTTGGCGTGCAAGGACTCGAGCTCATGCGCATCGCTTGCATCCCGAGCGCACCACAAGAGCCACAGATCGGAGACGTAGAGACGGCGGCACTGGTACTTTTGGAACTGCATCGCCAAGAGGTTGAGCTCATAGTCAAACGTATCAACGTTGTCATCTTCCTCATCGTCTTCGTCGCTGTCATCGCCATCTCTTCGCCTCATCGTGCGCGTTTGCCTCGCAGACTCCGAGACGGCGGAGGTCGACGTCACCACCAAGTTTAGCAAGAGCGTGTACTTGGGATTCTGCATATGCGACTCGAGAGAGACCGTCGTCTCAACTACAAGTGCCCTTCCTATCTCGACGGCTCCAAGACTCTCACTCGTACGATCTACACGACGCTGGTGCGACTCGCAAGCTCCAGAACAAGAGGCGAACGCCTGCTGCTAGTCGAGTGGCTGACTATGCGCGCGAGCTCTGCTTTCAAAGCAACCACACACAGCATCATACAGAGAGAGACACACACGCAACCAGTCAGACCACGTAGTTTGCCACTTACGACCTCACTCAGTACGCACCTCTCGGTCGCCTTTCGTCGTCCGACCATCGTCTGCGCGCACGCGCTTGAGCGGCGGCTGCGCACTCTCCTCTGCTTGTTTCGCAGCGTCGCGTTGCTCGTCCTTCGCTGCGACAGCGTCATTGCCAGCGCTGTTGCTCTCCAGTGCCTCGGCTTCTTCAGCAGCCGCACCACCACTCGCCGCAGTCGGTGACTCGGTCTGCTGCTTGGCGTCTGGGATGTTCAAAATGCCTTTGACGATCGCACCAGCGCCGCTGATCGCGAGGTCCAAGTGCTCGATGCGCGACTTCATCGCCGTGCGCATCGTGCGCCAGCAGTGCATCGTGTCCTTGTCCGGCCAGTACTCCTCTTCAATGCCGTTCTCGGGGTCCCACGCCTCTGTGAACCGCTCCATGTACGTCGCCAGTGGCACCTCCGACGCTACAGAGAGCAAACGACATCGACAGTGTGAGTTAGTCTGCTCCACGGCCATTCCCATACAGATCGACTGACTGACGTACCACGCTCACTGCCTTTGATCTTCGCCAAGAGCTCCGACGGCTTTGCGCTCTCGGTCAAGATCTGCTCCATGAGCGACGACGCGTCCTTGTCCGCTGCCCCACGCACGCGCTTCACAAGCACTGGCCGCGCGCCAAGTGCACCAGCGTCACCGAGACGCGGCTTCTTCTTTGGCGAGCCTGCGACGGCAGCGTACTTTTCGTACGGCGGACACTTCTCTTGCTTCCACTTGGTCCAGTTGCGCTCGCGCTCAAGCACGCGCGCGACGAGGTCGCTAAAGCCTTCGCTGTCCGACGGCGTCTGCTCCAAGAGCTTTGCGACGCGCGCGTGCATCTCCGCGACCTTTGCTTTGGGCGTGGTCGCATCAGCTGGGACTTTGGCTTTCGCCAAGTAGTGAAACAGAATGAGGAACTGCGTGAGCATGCACTCGCGCAGGATCGGGTCGCGGAGCTGGAGACGAAAGAGGCGGCTGTTTGTAAGGTACTTGGGCTGGAAGTAGTGGTCTTGCGACGCGTCGCGCGCGCTTGACGCAGTTGCAGTGGCGCTCGTGAGCAAGTCGCGCGTGCGCTCGAGGTCGTCGCTCGAGAACGCGTTGCCTTCAAACGCTGCGAGCACGACGCTCAGCTCATCGAACTGTGGCCATTCATACGCACCACAGGACAAACGAGCAATGGATCGCGTGTGAGCGAGCGAGTTCGAGAGAGGGAAGGCGACAAGGCAGCTCATACAGAGAGAGCAAGAGACGTACAAACTTTTCCCAGTTCGCAGCGCTTTGGACTGCGAGGTCGTGCTCGCGAAAGTAGCGCTGGAGGTCCCAGAACGTGCGGTAGAGATTGTAATCGATCGGTCCTGCGTCCGCGCCGTGCTCGTGCGGCTCGAGCTGCAAAGACACATGTACGTACGAGGCATGAGTCCTCATCCACGACAGCTACTGCGAGACACTGCCCATGAACAGTCAGTCCGTCGTACTTCGAGTGCTGGGAGTGCGTCCGCGACCACAGCTGAGTCGATCGCCTCAGCGGTCTCAAACTCGTCCTGGTCTTCGAATGCTGTGACGTTCGAGACGTTTGGCTGAGGGCGACGCAAGAAGCAGCGACAGCAGTGTGAGTCCATTTGCCAGTCTCTCAGTCTCTCAGTGCGAGATGGACCTAAGAAGCGTACGTACCTTGCCCATGAGGTTCACGGCTGAGCGCTCCGAGAGCGCGAACGTGAACGAGAGGAAGACGAGGATCTTGCCGCAGAAGACGCTGTTGTGCGTCTTTGACAGGCGCCGCAGCAGCGCATTGCACATCTTGAGCAAACACAGCGACGCCTTTGTCGTGCGTCCTGCTGCTGGGATAAAGTCCGACTAGTCATGGCATTGTTCATTCGTCCGTCAGTCGGTCAGGCGCTAGGAGATGGCAGCGCAAGCGACAGAACGGACCGTCGTGAGCTTCTCTTTGCGGGACTCGAGGAGCGTCCAGAGCTTCTCGCAGTTGCTGATCGTCTGGCCGTCCATGAGGTCTTCGAGCACTTTGTACGGCGCGCTGTTGATCAAGAGCTTCTTCCCGACACCTGCGATGCAGAGGTCGAGCAGCGCAGGCACGCCGACGCTGCTTAGCGTCGCGTCTGGTGTCTTGAGCAGCGCCCACGACAGCTTCTCAACCACGCGCTGCACCGCGACGTCGAGGATGTTGTGCACAAACTCGACGGGCTTGTCGGCTTTGATGTGGCGCGTCTCGAGCTGCGCGAGCACGTCTGTGTAGAGCTCCGTGAGCTTCTCGAGCGCATGTTCGCGTCGGAAGAAGCCCTGGATCGCAGACTGCGTGACGCCAGGTAAACAAGTGAGTGAGAAATAGAGGAGGATGGCAATGGATGGAAGCGACCAAAGCGGTGGTGCCAGTGAGTCGACAGGTGTGGAAAGAGTGGGCGCACACGACGCGCAGACTGTCGTGTAAAGCAACAACACATCGGAAGAGGACGCGCGACAGAGCACATGTGATGCACAGGACAGGACGCACCTCTGCATGCGCTGTGAGCTCGAGCGCCATCGTGCTGTTGCTTGAGTGCTTGAGCCTGGAGGTCGTTGTATAGCAGTTTGTATCAGGAGTCGCACAATGACCTTCTTTATATCACTATGGAGATAGACTTGTACATTGGAAAATTGGTAGAGACAAAAGCAAGGTAGTACGTACGATTCCTTAGCTTTTTCACTATCCAATTTGCGCTACTTGCACGACATACTTTATTCAAGTCAAAACGCCTTCAAGATGACTGCATCACATCTTCAAAAGGCGCGTCGATCAAGCTCCTTGGTCTCGCAGACGACACGACGCTCGATGCACTGCGCGCTGAGATCGCAGTCAAGAGCGGCGTCGCACCAGAGGATCAGCGAGGTGCGTTGTGCTTATGGCGACTGCTGCTGCTGCTGTTG